>JBCFXI010002321.1:0-25070 GCA_038496175.1 Ampulex compressa | reverse complement strand
ATGCATGTATGTATGTATATGTGTGTGTATATATATATGTATGTACACATATCCGGTTCTCCTTGGCATTGAGTCGCACAGTTCATTAGCATCGTAGGTTCGCTCTCAGATTTTCCCGCCGGCTCGCTTTATTTCTTATTCTGCCAAGCCCATATTTTCCTCCGGCCTAAATGTCAGAAGTTAAGCCACGAGAATCCGGTAGGAATACTCACCGAGCTTTGTCATTGTCATGGGCGGATTAAGGTGGAATTAAGTGGCTGGATAAAGTCGTTGTAACGTGTACAAGTCGTATTGGCGTTATTCGAGAGGCGCCATTAAAGCGCCATTGTTGCTCGAAAAACTCTATTCGGTATGCGTTTGAAAACACGTTCTTTCGAATCGCGGATAGAAGGAGTTACTCGCTTTTCTTTCGAGCTTCTCGATTTTAACGAGGGACAGAGAGTCAGAAAAATGGTAGAAATTATTATTGGATAAATTAAATTATATCTATTCTTTAATTTAAATGGATAAATTATTCGAGTAACGTTACAGTGTCTTGTGTACTGTTTTTACAATATAGGGTGTCCCAAAATTCAGGGAAGAAATTCACATTCGAGACACATATTTCTGGATTTGTACGATAAATTCTGAAGAACGAAGATCAAGACGCATAATCGATTCATGGTTTTGATCGTTGCAGATCATACATCGCGACCTCGCCGCCAGAAACGTGCTGGTCGATCACAACAAGCTGTGCAAGATCGCCGACTTTGGGATGTCGAGGTTCGCGAACGAGGAGGGAGAGGTGATCGAGACTAGACACGGGAGAAACGCGCTGCCGATCAGGTGGATGGCGCCCGAGTCTTTGATCTACTCGCTCTTCACCACGAAAACCGACGTCTGGAGCTTCGGCATCCTCATGTGGGAGATCGTCACCCTTGGTACGTATCTTCTCAATCATCAATCCCACGCTTCTATCGCCATTTGTATCTCTGCTTTTTCGTATCAAACTTTTTTATATCTATCTCCTAACCTTGGAAGAAATGAAGGTGAAAAAAATTTGATCACTCGTGCTCTAAATCGCGCAAGCCTATGTGTCAAGTGTGTTATACAAATCGAAAAAAAATTCGTTGACAAAAAAAAATAATCAATCGACTCGACCAAGAATTGGATCGTTTATTCTGAAAGTGGTGTAAGTCCATTTGTAGCCCCTAAATATACATTACTTTAGTTAAATTCGCCTAAAACGAATTTATATAATCAACTTACATATCGATAAATAAGTAGAAACATTGCCACAAACAAACCCATATTTTTTAATCGACAAATACGCTAACCTTTAATTTTCTCCAAACAAGAGAAAATGGACTTACACCGCTTTCAAAATAAACGGTCCAATCAACGAGTACCCGATTTCAAATTATACTCGAAGGAAACTGATATCCAGTAGAATATATCTCAGCATTCTGCAAACTAATTAAAAATATCCCTTACATCGTAATTACGAGACGCCTCGCGCTGTTTAGGCTCAACACCCTACCCGGATATGACGGCACGGGAAGTCATGCGGAACGTGCAGAACGGCTATCGGCTGGAAAGGCCTTCCCACTGCCGGAGCGAGCTCTTCAGGGTGATATCCCGGTGCTGGCACGCCGATCCGGACCGCAGGCCGGAGTTCCAGACCCTCAGGAGGGACCTCGCCCAACTGCTGGAGGACAACATGAACGGACATTACGTCGACCTCGAGAGCTTCGCTTCCGAGTGCACCGACTGACGATGCTCGACCAGGAACCTGTTCAAGGGAGACCTGCCCCGTCCTCTTGGAGCTCCGCGTTGAGAATCGATCGTTGATATCAACGTTCGATCGTTTTTCCTCGAGGTTCGCGAAGAAACCGTCGTTGGCCCTCCGTGATGAAGGCTTCCTCTGGATTCAGAGGAATAATGTTCCGATGAAAACACTCTCTTTGTCTTGAAATGATAAAGCTTTGTGAGCTTTGGAGGACGAATTTGAGGATGAGTGCTTAAAGATGTGGTTTGATAGTCTTTTTTGCTTTTTGAGTATACGGAGCTTTCACCGGCGTGAATTATTCTGTAGTTTATAGTCGTGGTTTAGACGCGATGTGGAAAGGAAAAAGAAAGAGGAAGACTTGAGGGAAATAACACAGAGGAAACTTCACTTCGAAGTCAGCGCGTGAATTACAGAGGGTTAACGAAACTCGAAGGCGTCGATACTGTTCGTCGTTGCGAACTTTCAAAGACGCTCTTTTTTTTCTTTTGAGTAAAACGTTTCTCGAGGAAGTCGAGCGGTTGGTGTGCAAATCCAAGGTGCGCGGAAGGACGTATCGCGGTTTGGAAAATTCGAGAGATTCGACGCGGATGATGAGTATCACGCCATCCCTGGGGACATTTTGTAAAAAACTGAACATCATCGTTCGTACGTCGTATTATCCGCGAAGTGGGACATTCGAGCGGGAGCGACGATTCGAATCGAGGCTCGGTGTATGCTTTGTGCTAAAAAGCTTTCGCACGATTCACTCGCGATGCGTCGTCGATCGTTTTAATTGCTCAGAGAATAAGGAATAAATCGAGTGACCGGCGGCTGATACGTGTGTGAGTGTGACAACAGGACCAGCGTCTCGCGATCATTAAGAGGAAAGGCGGTTGTGAATTATCCGACTGAGAGGTTTCGATTTGAGACTCGAACGATATCGCGCGATGAACGATTTGAAGCAAAATCCAAGTCCGTCCTTTGTACTTCATTCGTCCAGGGCACTGCATCGCTGCGGATTTTTCGAATAAAATTCGAGCGCAAAATCTACACTTACACGACGATTTAAGCAGGGTGTAATCGAAAGTGCTAATGTTCTTAGAAAAATATCAATCCTAGAAGAGCAAAATTCCTATCGCAAAGTACTTTCGAAAAGATGTATTTTCGAGATTTGTTCGAAGAGAGGGAATCTTTCATAGGTGCTTCCATGATTCATCGAGTTTATTTTAAAGACGTTTATCACCCGTGAAAAAACTGAATTGTCGTCCAAACGAAGCATCGTTTTTTTTTTTCTCGTTATAAAGAGCTACGCACGAAAGAAAGTGGCATTAAGCGACCAATAAAGAGAACACGATCCTCCGTTTCTCGTGGGTGCGAAAGGACTAAAAGGATCACGCATGTATAAGTATTTCGTTTAGTATTAATATCCTTAGTGTTCTTGGCGATGGGACGCGCGCCATTCGCCAAACGTTCGTCGCTCGTGTCGCTGTTTGCGTTTTCTTCTTAAAGAACAAATCGTTATTTAATCAAGGAAAGGGCAAGGTGTACTCGACGGAAAATTTTTAATCGGTAAGCGTATTTATTCTATCGCGTATTGAAAGTCAGATGGGGCTAAGTTTCTTTCGCACGTCCGTTTGCTCGTCGACGAAGCAAAAGACACGACATAATCGTGTATACGAGAGAGAGAGAGAGAGAGAGAGAGAGAGAGAGAGAGCACGTTGTTGGAAGTATGGAATATCAGTGCGGGAAGCGTTAATGAAACATAAATATTTTATAATCGTATAATTAGAGCGTAAACATTATTGCAGATCGCCAAGCTTATCCTTTATCGATGAATTCGCTGCTTTCGAACTGAGAATTCTCCGGTTTCTTTGCAAACAGAAAAGTCCAACGAGCGACAAAGATATTTGTACGTCCTCGTTCGTGCGTTTCTCACCTTGTACAACTCGGCCTTACGCGCGCCAAACACTTTGTTTTATCACGCCGAGAGGAACGTATTCTTCGCGCAGACAATCCTGCGCCATTTGTCCAAACACGGTGCCACTACCGCGCTGCAAAGGGAAACATCGGCGAGGAGTGAATCAACAGTATTTCCAGAAAATTTCGAATCGTTCAGTTCGTTAATAATCGATCGGTTTTGCACACAGTTCCGTCCATATCGCAAGAATTTCGAAGTGAAAATTCCCTAATTGTACCTCGGATTTTTAATTCCATTGGAAGATTTTGGCAAATACAGATATTTGGCACCAGCTAATATTTTATTTTGGTTCTTTTAAAAAATCCTACCGCTCACTTGCGATATTATGTATCAAAATTTCGTTGTGTAATTATTTAGTAGGATCGTTTCTACGAATTTCATTGAGATCGCGCAAATATTACAGCTGTGCAAATAAAGAGCGGGGCATGAAAATGGTTATAGCACGCGTTGATATACGAGCGTATGTGCGTATAGCGTAATCGGATATTTAACAGACTGTACGCCGGCCCCAACCGGTTGGTTTCATTTTCTTGTTATGTAAATTCCACGGTATGACCATCTACGATTACGAGCGGATAAGACGATTGATCGTGCGTTACAAATCTACTATCAAAAAAAAAAAACAAAAACCCCCGACTTTATTCCCACAGATTTAGGAGAATCTGGAAAAATCTGCACGAAGCAACCACACTTCGGTCTAAGTGGCAAACTTAAAGTCGGCGTAGCGTACAATGTGTTAAATAATCTCGAAAATTCTCGCTGACAAAACAACGACGTCACGGTTTTATCGCTACGAAGTTGAAAGGTTTTTGACGATTTTATGCTGAGAGGAGCGATCGCCAGACGCACGCCCATCAAAACTCGCGCTGCGTTCAACGTTTCGTGCAAACAAGGGGGCATGGCAGCGAGAAAAAGAACGCATTATAAATCGATAATGTTCGTGGAAGTCGACAATGAGGTTGTGCGTCTTGCAATGACGTTCGGTGCAGATTCGCAGATTTGTTTTTCGAGGCAAACGGATGCAATCGCGAAATGTTCAATGTCTCTTCGCCACCAGCGTCACGTGTCTGTCTCGCGCGCTGATTTCACTTTTCGATTTTGCCATTGCATTTCGCATAAACAATCAACGTCCACCCTGAACTTGGCACGTGTTAAAAAATTGCTCCAACTGATTCCACTGATTCGTTCCATTCAGGTATTCGCGCACTAGTAATAAAAATTTGCAGTGCACTTTGCAAGAATTCGAAAAATACGTAATGGGCACTGGCTCGAATCCCTTTGCTGTAAAATGGCGGCGAACGCCTTAACACTATTCCTACCGGTCAGTGGTTTCTTTTAAAAATCGTAGAACTTTGAGTCGCGGTCGCTTCTGGGATTTCTCACGATTTTCTCGCAGCGTACGGATCCATGAATTAATGTATCGACATTTTTCCTTCGTCCTCCTCTTCTTTAAGGATATATTTGGTACACTTAAGTCTGTCTGGAAAATGGCTGGTAGGAATAGTGTTGAGGAATCGCGAGCGCAGCACCGCGGATGAGCGGCTTACAAAACGAGCAGCGACATTCTTTTGTAATCGTCCGACATTATTTTCCCTCCTGGCCGCTTCGAGGAACGGCGGCCGCGCTATTCGTACTTGTACATATGGTCGCGCACGATAATCGTAATTGACGTCAATCAAAAAAAAATATTATCGCTCTTTGGCGAGCAAACTCGCGACGATGTTCCCCTCCCTCTCCGTGAATTCGAGCCAGACCTCGATCGTTGCCTCGGCTTGGCCTAAAAATAAAGGTCGACGAAAACACCGATTCGCGAGGTGCATCTATTTCATCACCGCCTTGGAAGATCGCTTCCACGTAATTTATGCTCTAATTTATGCCCATGAATTTACCGATCGTCTGAGAAACTGCGTAAGACGATTTTTTTTTCTCTTCGAGATCGAGCTTGATCGAGGATCCTTCGTGGCTGGAGTATTTTTCATTTTCTCGGCGCGTCTTTTCATATTGATTTGATTAAAATGACACGATTTAATACGGTTTGTGAGCTTTTAAATACTCGACGCGCGCCAAGTGGAGATTATGAGGAGTAACTTGGAAACCCGTGTTTGACCATTAAAACGGATTATTGATATATGTACTTTTTGGTTTCTTTGATCTTTGAGTTTTTTATCATCTTCGAATTCAGATTAAAGGGTAACACCAAGGCTGAGTTACCTCAACGATCGATCCTAAGTATTAATATTTAATATCACGCAGGAGTATTAAAGAGTGTATTTTAACAAAACGGTTATCCAATTGCACGAAATATTTACTGAACATCTCCCAAAAATGATTCTCCCAAGAAAGTTTCTCCCAAAAGCCGAGGTAACGATCGACGTGTGCCTCTCATCAGGGCTGGTGCGCATCGTCGAGTGTTTGCTCGCGTAGTTATCATAATCGTAACGAGGAATATTATTATATTTTTCATTATTATTAACCATCCGTCGCTATGTAAGTACACTTAAGTTTCCAATCGTCGAGCGCGTTTATCTTTAATCATTCTAGTCTTTCGATGTTTCCGGGGTGGCGATCGGCGACGATCATCGACGATCGAGCTTTCGATTTACAGCCGACTCTATTTCCACGCGATCCTTCCAGGATTTTCAAAGAAACACCATCGAAGAAGAAGCTCGCCTTGTCTCCTTCACATCTTTTATCCCATTTAAGAATAAAACGAAGAAGGAGGACGATTTTCCTCCTTCGATTCGTTTATTTTCAAATCCTGAAAAGAAACTTGCAAGAAAAAGAGTTGCGCCTATCTTCGCTTTTCTTTTTATTCTCCGCATCATCGACACGAGGATCGCGAGACAGTTTCATGATCAAATGGCCACGGAGTGCCGATCAAAGCCCCGCGCATTGTCAGTTGATTATTGTATTAAGTTTATTATTACATATCGCGCTATCAGCCCTCCGGCCGACTCTCGATCGTCGATCGGGGGCCAAGGATCGAGAGGGAGTCGGGAGGAGAGCTCCTTCTGTACATTGCGTATCGGGTGTATAAACGCCCGCTTCCCTTTCCCAAACAAAAAAAAGAACCAACTTATGACAAGACACGGCGCATGTAAACTCAGATATTGTATTGAGGAGTTTTCTTTGTCAGTAAACGTTGTCGTAAAGCAGGCTTCGAGCGTCGTTTATTGCCCAACGATCCGTCCCTGAAATTCCCACGTCGCTGTTGCGTGGCATCCAATCGATTGTTTGCCTTCCCAATTTCTATCGTATTATATATATAATCATATATAAATATATGATATACTCGTTGCTCTAAGTGTGCGCGGAGATTCGGAAACTTTTATTTGGAGTCCATGTCAATTCAAAATAAATAACGCGAGCTATAAAATCGTGGAAAAATTGTAAGCTTTGAAAATACGAAATTGATAAAAACTGTGCTGCAGATTTTCTAAATTTCCTGGAATCGAGGTAAGTAGCGGATTTATGGATAATTATGCCATAGAAATTTTCAAAGGTTTTTCCTTTGGATTAATTAAATGTAGAGGACGATGTTTAACTTTGCAGTGAGCATCGTTTTCTTTTGATCGTTCGAAATGCCGCCTTTTCTTCCTGATTTATTAACTCGTCTTTGGATCGACGAGGAGATGAATAACCCTGCTTACGATAAATTAAAGCATCGTAGCAAAAAAATAACCGCGATATAATTTGTAGAACGATGAGATACGGAACATACGCACGTACCTATTAAAAGATATGTCTCGCGGTTTAAATAATAAACAATCGGCAATAAACAACCTTCGATGGGTATTCAGGTATGTTTACCCGTCATACACGAGTCAGATTATTTATTACAAGAGCGTGTGTAAATCTCCAAAACCGTAATAAAAAATTCAGTACCAACAGATGCATTATTCAAAATAAAAACAAGCGTATATTCTATATCCACGTATATCCCTATCACAACTTTCAAGTATTTACCTTACCAATCCTTCAAGTATTCACCAAAATACTTCGTTGAAAAGAATCCTCGATAATGCGCAAGGAAGGAATTTTTATACAAAGGAAGAAAGAAGGATAAACCTAACTTATTTTACGCAGGATACTTTTGGTCACAAATTTGAGATAACGCGGTCTTCCTCTTAGCAGGCAGAGAAAATAAACCGCGCTAAGGGAGGAAGAGGATTCCTTTCATCAGCAAGTGTCGCCTCGAAATCGTGGAGAAAAGAGGCCCGTAAAAAAAGAAGTGAGCGCGGATAAAAAGTGTCGCGCGGAGATAAATTCGAATCACGGATGCGCTGGAGAGCCAAGCGAGAATCCGATCGTGATGGACGTTATCGTAATTCCCAATTACTCCACCCTCGAGTGCTCCAAGTGCCGGCGCTCCTTTTTTTCTAATTAGAGGACCGACTTCGCGGGTGCCCTCACACCGTGATTTATGGAAGCGCGTCCGAGGTGGACGCACGGATTTACTGCGGCGCGGATATGGATTTATGCGCGAAACTGCTTCTGAGATAAGGGCAAAGGGCCGAGGCACGCGAGAGCGTCCGGAGCTTTGGATTAAAAACCTTGCGCCGGGGGACGAGAAAAAGGAGGCGCGTGGGAATAAGGAAGATACTCGAAATTTGACCAGCGACAAAATCCCCACTACGTGTATCTTAGAATCGAGAAAAAGAGATGGAGTATAAAACAGCGATTTTCAAGTTCGAAGTTTTGCGACTCGCGTGTTTTTGCGCGAAACACGCGATAGAGGCCTAAGTACTTTTCACTCGACAGACTAGAAATCCTCGAGAGTAAACTACCAATGGGAAAAAGTACTTTGGAACACTCGGAATTAATTATTAGATAATTCATTAAAAATTTTAAAGCATCTGGCGTTCTTCGAAAAAATCTCAAACCTCTCCAAAATGCGCTAAAAAAATAAAAAGGGTAAGAAACTATTTTATAGCACTCGCACTGAATTATTTAAAGTATCTGGCGTTCTTCGAAAAAATGTCGAACATCTCCAAAATGCGCTAAAAAAAAAAGAAGATAAAAAAGGTAAGAAACTAAAATTAATTAAATTAAAATTATACAAAATTAAAAACTAAAATTACTTAAAGCATTTGGCGATTCTCCAAAACTAGTGTCGAGCACCTCCAAATTGCGCGAGGCGCACGAAAGCCGATCTCATCGAAACGCTGCTGGCGTGCACACGCCAGTAAGGTTTAATTAATTCAATTAAAGCGACGTACATCCGCGTGCCGATTTAATTACGAAAATGCAACAAATTGCCGAGGTGACATACGTCCCGCGCCGAGATCCGGCCGACGTTGCTTTCTCGTTGCTCAATTATTATGATCGAGCCGCCGCCTCTTCGGATTCGACGTTAATTAGCGTCGCGCAGCCAGAAGCCGATTTCGAATCCGTCGAACGAAGCGTTTCGTACGATGCCATTAACACTCCGACTTAACACTACTGGACGCCTGAAGAAATAATCGAAAACAACCCCAGAGACTCGATACGGCCTGGCAAGCGGATTTACTCATTGAAACGATATACTGTATCTATTGCACGTGTCCACGAGAGAGTAAAGTAAAGTAATAATACGATTATCGATAACACGATGATTAATAGAGCAATGTGTAATATAATATCATCGATATACCCGATAAGCTGACGTTTAAATATTAGGGTGGAGAATATTATTCGTCTTTTAGTCTCTTCTGGAATTTATTCTCCGGAATTTGAAGCGGATGCTCACGCTTTTATCATTTGAGCCGTTCAGTGTCATCGATTAACGCTATAAAACAAAAATTCGAGAAACGCGATGAAATAATGTATTGGGTTGTTCGGAAAGTAATTTCGTTTCTTCCCTTCAGAGGACTTAATTACGTTTTTTCGAAACCAACTTCACACTTAAGCCGCATAACCATTATATGTCTTGAGAGCTGATATTGCAAGGCTTGTGTGTGAAAAAGTTCTATTAATTCTACACAGTAGTTTTTGGTTGGTGAAAAACGAAAAACACAACGAAATGACTTTCCGAACAACCCAATAATATCCGGCCAAGAAGCAATGGTCAACTGTAATTCCCGGGGATAGGAAGGATACGTTGGGATCGTTAGAAGTAGACACCGGCCTGTACGAAAGCAGGCGCCGTCGAGTGGTTTGTGTTCGAGGCACAAAGTGCGCGGCTCGTGGCGTGACGGTTGCTCCTGGATTATATATAAGTGTAACGTACATGGCCGGTGTTTAAGGTAAGCAATGGTGGATCACGGAGCGGTACGTGGGGCCTCTCGCTCCTGTGTTTACCATTCCTGCACGCCCCTGCGCCCCCTCGACGCCCAGGAGCCCGCTGAGGGAGCTCAGATTCAAATTTGGAACTTTAACCACATTTCCCCCGGTCCTCCGGAATATTCCACGCGCTATTTAGATTATAATATCGCGGGTAACGGGGTGGTGCAAGTTTAACCGCGCCTCCTGAAGCGGCGGCCAAGGCGGCCAAACTCAAACAAGGGACTCTTTGTATGCTCGTACGTACGAGGCCGGGACGCTGTGTTGCTTTTCGATTCGTATCGTTATGAAACTCGAGTCTTATTTGCGTAAGGTCACCCGCGAACTTTGATATGGAGAATAATTTCGATGCTCGTGGGGGGGGGGGGGGCGGCCATGTTGGATTGGTAGTGGAGACTCACGTTGTACGTATCCGTGGATCTTTTCGTGTACATTATGTTTGCAATTGTGGGGATTGATGGGAGTGATTGAGTTGAAGTATTTTTTCAGCAGCAACTTGTGTCGATAAGTGAAGATAGTTTAATGGTATTACTATGATACAGTTTTATGCTATACTCTAGCTTTTTACTTCGTTCCTGACTCTGACTCTGTACTCTGCTCTTTGACTCCGACTCTGACTCTTCTCTTTGCACTATAGTCTGTAACTCTGACTCTGTAAGTCTGTTCTTGTCTTTCTGCCACGTGTATACTTTAACCATACGTCGTCTAAAAGTAAATCATCATCATTTCGTTCTAATCACTTTTCTTCTCATTTATACTCTTTAAAATATTTACCCATTCTCAAACCGGACTATTTGCACATTCCCACATAATTGAACTCTAATTTGTCGTCTATTTTAAATACTAGATTTTACTCTAAAGGAAATTAGCGGTTAATCGGTGCACAATCGTTCGCAAAGCTAACGGGATAGAAGTACACAACTCAAGGTTAATATGTCCCTGCGGTTC
Source organism: Ampulex compressa (assembly GCA_038496175.1). Classification (NCBI taxonomy): domain Eukaryota; kingdom Metazoa; phylum Arthropoda; class Insecta; order Hymenoptera; family Ampulicidae; genus Ampulex; species Ampulex compressa. The sequence goes on along the minus strand of JBCFXI010002321.1, from coordinate 14,136 downwards.
GTTAATCTCGAGGCTCGAATGTCCGCCTGTATTTTTCTGGTTCCACTTATGGCCCAATTTGGGCGTAAGAAGGAAGGGAAGGAAGGAGGCTTTCTCTCTGAATTACAAAGGCGCTAGTCGAGCACAGCGGGTAATATTGTAAATTCCACTTTCCCAGGGCTAACCGTAATTTTATTACGCCGTTCCACTAACGTCAGCCGACCGAGGTGATTAGTGTAAAATGAGCAAAACGAAAAAGGGCAGAGGAGAGCAGCGCGCCCATCGAGGAAATACAGAGCGACCAAAAATTAGATCTCGATGAAATTATCGAAGGGCTATTGAAAAAAAAAGGGGGAAATGTCAAACGCAAAATGGCGGTGCATTGTGGAGGAAAATAGAGAGGCAAGAGTCGAAGCAGATTTTGATCGACATTGGAAACGGTCGGGCCGGTCGTTTCGGGTTATAAATAATTGGCTGACTTTCAGATTGGCGGAGGAGAACGCTTTGTTTTTCTCCACCGTGTAAATTGATATTTCGACCATCGGCTGCGGTCGATCGACGATAGAGCCGGCATTCGGAATCTAGGTAACGAAACCAGCGACCTCGTGGATCCAACCGAGTGAAGCTAACATCGAGGGAGGGAAAAAAGGAGGCGGGAGATGTACGCAAATGGGGAAATTACGAAAGCATAAACTCTCGATTGCAGTGCCCTTTGTGGCTTCCACTCATCTGGATCCCTCTGCGATCCCTTACATGTTTTACGACTATACGAATAAACGTTCCAAACCGAAAGACGAAATTAACGTTTAGCTTTGTGACGCGACGAAAGCTAAGTTCGATAATCAAACCGAGGGTACGATTAAAAACTCACAATTAACCGTGGTACTTGATATTAAATACCTAAAAACATTTTTAAAAAACTCAGGTTCTATAAAAACAAGTCTAAGAAAAACGGTCGATAAAATTGGCGGAAATACCGACTCTATTTAATTAATCGTGAAGTGATGTCCGATAGAGGGAAATTATTTAATATCGAGCTTTTTAGAAATCAACGTTATAGATGTCAATATCGAACTCATAATTTCTTGCTCGTCGACGATATCTTACAATAATACATATTCGCGGTTTTCTGGAGCTGCCTATTCGTACGCTCTTTCACTCTTCCAGTTTCAATGTACCAATAAATGTGTCCACTTTGATGCGTGGCTCAAAGGGCTAAAACGTTATAGTGTTGATTATATAAATTAGTATTGTACGCGAGAGATTCATTTTAAGACAGAAACTTCGGTTTCCTGCGCCAGTTCGATCCGTGAATTCCGAGGCACGAGATCGAAGTATCGACGAGGCGCGAGGTCGCACCTCAGATTTTCCCTCGATCCTTTATTTATTCGCGGCAGGAGCACGTTGCGCAAGAGAAGTTAAGAAACCAAACCTCGAGCGGATCGAGTCCTCGAGCTCCCTGGGTGTGGTGTTTCGCGATAATCCTCGAGGGGCAAGAGAGGAAACAAATCCTCGTTGCCACTTCCGTCCGGCTTCGAATTTCGCCGACGAGTCATCGAGGCTTACCGGTGAACCGGTTTAACCCGTCGACAATGCACGCCAGTTTCAGCTTCCTGCCCGATTTAATTGTTACAACGGCCCTACCCGCTCAAAGCTAAACTAAAATCCCTAAACCAGCACTGCGAGGAGCAGTTTGATCGATAGACATGTTTGTAGAAAAAACACTTGCCTTGGAATATCGCTTGGTATATTTATCGCCTGCGATCTTAAATAAACTTATCTAGTGGAATCTATCGAATATAACCTTTGCAATTAAGGTCGCGCGCCAGGTGGCGAAGAGTAACGTCTCTAAGGATTCCATACTGCAAGTGGAGATAAATAAGTTACTCACGAATACTCGTATGAGCGCTAAAATTAATTCGTAAATCTACTCAGGATGTACAAGGAGCTTAGACGTGTATATGTATATATCGAATTGTCTCGAATGAGCTTCAAAATAATTCGGAATTCTTTGTTTAGTACTCAGTACGTACGTCATTTAACGATGACACCGTGCGAGATTTCCCATATTAATGTATGGTCGCAATTAAAATCTGTTTGGCATATTCTATCGGTTTTATTTTCATCAGGGCAGGTTTTCGAGGAAAAGGGGGGTAGTTGATTAAAAGTCACGAGTACGGGAAGTTCCTTCCTTTCCGGGATTTTCAAAGCCCAAATCCAGGGCTAGGCCCCGCCTCGATTCGGCGTACCGTATCATCGGCGCAAAGCAGAAAAATCGATGGCGAGGATTTGCATTATAGAAAGAGGAGATTGGAGCGATCCACTTTTGCGCCTCGAACAGAGCTATTGTCTCTCTTCCAATTCGGGTAGACGGCTGCACCGACGGTGCTTCCAACTGATGACCGATAACCTCCTGCCGTCTCGCAATAAAGCGTCTTAATTCTCCGTCAATTATTCCCTGGAAACCCCGCGATCGAAGGCTCTTTCCAGACGCTCCGCGAATAATCGTAAAGAAGTCATCCCGCTTCTAGCCACCGAAACAGCAGCGTAGGAATTTGATTTTTAAAACTCTCTTCCCCTCGTATGTTATCATCCTGCGCTTAACACTAAACCTACCAGTCACTTTTTGGATATATTCATATGCAGCACATATATTCTTAATGGAGCCGAGGATTAAGAAGAGATGTCAACAGATTGATAGATCGATTCACACTTTGCGGGAAAATCATGAAAAATCTCAAAAAATGATTCTTTACGAAGTACAGGTATTTTTATAGAAGACCAATGACCGGTCATTTTTACCGTTTTGGTAATGTTAAGCTTGCTGTTGATAATTGATGCATCTTATACGTGGTAAAGCGGTTGAAAATAGAGCAGAATGGAATATGACCGATATTCCACTTGTAAATAAATCGTATCGTTGAAAAAGACACGCGCTTTTAATTCCATTAATCATGTATATTATCAGGAATGCATACGGCTCTATGTTTCGCAAGTTGAGTTCTTTTGTAGACTTTTTTTCCTTCTTTATGCCTTGTTGCGTATTTATGAAACAGCCGATACAAAGTTTTGTTATCACTTTTGTAAAATTAGTTCGCGTTATGCAGTCTGTGTTATAATTATTGCTATAAGTTATAACTTTGTTTAGATACACTTTAGATTGATACGGTGCTAACCCTAGGGACAAAACGTATGTATCTATTTACGAGAATCTAATAAATAGATTTCTTAGAATTTATCCGTTTAAAAATAGATCGTCAACCTTGGACGATTATAACCACAGGTTTTTTTTTTTTTATGCAAAACTCGATATTTTTAAAGCAACACACTCCTCTTAGTTCTTGTACGTCGTTTTTAACGTCTACTTTGCGGCTACCTTTTTCATCATCTCAGTGATCTCGAAATTCAGAGGAATCGTTCGAAGGAAACAACGCTTTCATCCGCGTGTTTCTTACCCACCTCCATTTTACTATCCCTTGAACGACCAAAGCGATCTAATTCAATGCTGAGCCACACCGCGGCAAAGTATTGCCCGAATAACGGACCGATAGCCTCGTATTTCTTCCTCCATACCAGCTATTTTTATTTTTCTTTTATACGAGATCCTCGTGTTTCGCCTCCTGAAGCATTTCTCTCGCCCAACATAAACTCCCTGGATTAATCCGCCAAGTAACCCGCCTCAAAGATCATTTCCCCGCACGCTCTCGAAGCCGGTAAAAACTTAATGCGATCGTTCAAAAATGTCGATGGACGACTACAACGATCCACGTACCATAACGAAATAGCGTAAAATCTCGCACGGTGCAGCCTCGTAAACCTGTACGATTTTTCCGCGAAACGACGCGCTATTCTGACAAATTCAGTAGTCCCAGCGTTAAACGTTGTTCCGCAGCATCGTAACTCGTGCCCTCGAGGAGGACGATCGGCGTTGTAGGCACCGTTGCTCCGGAAGGCGCGCAAGGAGCCGGGGAAAAAGAGGGAAATAGGGGAGAGACGGGGGACCGAGACGCGAGGCCTGGAAGGATGGGTAAAAATAGAAGGACAGGAAATCCGAGGCGGAAAGACAAAGGTGCCGGTGGAGAGAGGGAGACAGATCGATGGCCGTGGAGGGAGCGAGAGGATGGCCATTCCCTCGGCAAAGAAGGAGCCGTGTGGGGCCCGCTGGAATAGAGAAGTATCGTCGCGGAGCCGGGGGAGCGACGGAGACAGGGAGTTCAGAGGGCTCGCATCGTACGAAGGATAGAGAGAGAGAGAAGGAGACGAAGTAGCGCGATGTAAGAATCTCGTGGAAGACGAGCGTGGAGCGAGAGGGTTAGTGAGCGAAGGAGAAAGACTATTCGAAGAAGAAGAAGAAGAAAGAGAGAGAGAGAGAGGGGGGGAGATTGGTGGGCCCCAAGGAACGAGCGTGCTAAAGAAGGAAGGAAACGACGCTGAGAGGAAACGAGATGGCCGAAGCACGGTGGGAGAGGGCTAATCTGTGGGACGGAGAAACGATAGTGGGGATCGCGCGGGGCGTGGAGGGATAGAGGCACTCGGTGCATCCGGAGGAAGGGCGAAAGAGCTTACGAGGGCTGATGGGACGGAGAGAGAGGGACGGAGTGACGGTAGGAGGCGGAACGAGGGGGTTGGTTGACGGGGAGGTGAGATGCGTGAGGACTGCGCGGAGTGCAGGCCCGCGAGAGGGAGGAAAGGAGCGACGGAGAAAGAGAGAGAGAGAGAGAGAGAGTGTGTAAGTGAACGGGTGACCAAGAGTGATATGGTGAGTGAGAAGGAGGGACGGATTAAACGGCGATAAGAGAAAGAGGGAAGAAAAGCATACGAGGGAGAGAGAGAGACAGAGTGAGAAACAGACCGCTGGTGGGAGTGCAAAGGGTAGGAAACGAATAGAGAGAGAAAAAGAGGAAGAGAGAGAGAGAGAGAGAGTGAGATTGACGAAGAGATGAAATGCGTAGGAGAGAAATAGGGAGGAAATGCGTAGGAGAGAGAGAGAATCGACGAGCTGGCGGGAGAGAAAGAGGGAGGAAACGAGGAGGAGAGAGAGGCAGTGAGCTGCCGTGTGAGAAAGAGGGAGGAAGCGAGGAGGAAGGAGAGAGAGAGAGAGAGAGTGAGTGAGCAAGGGAGAGCAGGAGTAGTGGGAGTGGGATGGAGAAAGAGAGGTGCAAGCTCGTAGGGAGCGTCGATGTCAGTGTGCACGCGGACGCCGAGTTGGGTGGCGCTACTGGCGACGTCGAGGGGCTCTTCGCCGCGTAACCGCCGATCCGCCGCCTCCTCTTTCTAATCCCGAGGCCGCACGACCGACCGGTTTTTCTTTTCCTCCGCAGCTCCTCCGTCAGAATCGGTTCGTCCGTCTCGCGAGTGCTCGTACGCAGGATGACGTTGCCTCTGTGTTGTTCACGTGCCAGGCACGGAAAACCTCTTGGAATTTCCGTACTATAGGCGAAGCGGTCCGACAGTAAGTTTCTTATCCGAGAAAAGGATCTGGGATGAGGAATCGGTAGATCGACGATAAACCGGATCCTCGAGGTCGATGGAATATTCTAATCACGCGAGTGCTTCGTTATCGTCGATTTCGGTATCTCGATGATACGGTCGTGTGGATTTTTGAATGGCGCAGAGGAAATGTAAAAGAAAAATGATCCGCGGTAAATCGATAGGGGAGTGATATCGACGAGGATGGGCATCGGCAGGAGAATATCGTGAAAGTTTGTTTGGTCGTGATTTACGCGCGAAAGAGATTTAGAATTTGTAAGGGTTGAATGGGGAAGGTCGAGTGTGAGTTCGATATCCGAGCGAAACGATGGCCAGGACGAATCGCGGTAAACGTCCGCGACTGACAAGATCGATCTCTCCCTTTCGAATCGTAGCCAGTGCTCGTTTATCCTCGAGGTTACGTACAGGTGTTCGTGTGTCGTACAGGAAGGAGTTAGTGAACGATAGACGAAGGAGCTCCAGAGTGAGCTTGCCCTTCGAGGAAACGACGGCTGGGATAAAGGGATGAGATATGCACGCTCTTTAAAAAGCGGTTTTCACAGGTCGACGATAAGGAAACATCTCTTTCCAAAACAAGTCCTCGTATTCTGTCCTTAATACCGTTACACGTAATACCCAGTGTAATGCCGTCGGTCGTATATCACTCACCAAAGACCAGCTTATAATTCAGCACGGATCCTATAAATCCATTCCCTTCTGGGGGAAATTGGCGCTGAAATAAATCACTGACCGACAAATCAGACGGTCGATTATGAAAACACCGAGACGCGGATAATGCTCGACCGTTCAAACTCCATAGGTATACTTCGATCGTGCCTTAAGAACGCGTTAAACAACTTTATCTCGCGTGCTTCGAAAGAAAACCGGAGTTTTATTAAGCGGATTACAATACAGTTTTCCGCCATTGACGAGTCGCGTTGTTGGGATTACAATTACCATCAGGTTTCAATGATTGAATCACTCTGTAATCAGAGTCTTCCACAACCCGTCAAAATAAGCATCGAAACAATACCTTTCTGATTTTCTTATCAAAATCATGAAAGTGACAATTTCCCTTGCAATCCACGAAGCTCGGTCAACGCTTCCAATTCCGCTTATTTTTCCCCGATTTCCCGAGCTCCATTTCGAGGTATATCTTCTTACGCGGAAAAATAAAAAAGTGTCATCATCGGACGGATACAAGTGCCGCCCGCGAAATACGCGTATTTTTCATCTGCGAGAAAAAAAAAAAAACGCTGGTCGAGTTCTCGAAATTTGATCACCGATGGACGACAGTTCGATTGATTTTTATGGATTCCTAAACGCCCGATGTCGAGCCACTGCTCGTTACACTTTACACCGTTGTACGAGGAGGATCGATACAGCCCGAGCAAATAGTTTATCGTCGATGGACGATCATCGCGAAGCGCGTTAACGAGCCGATACTTTGACCACGACGTTTCTCTGCGCGGAGGAACAACGTTTGACAGCTCGACGGATTGTGCTACGCCTAGAAACAGGTTCTGCGAGCGGCTCCGCCTTCGACGGGCGTCACCCCATCTTTACATCGCATCCTGTTAAGCCTCTATAAGCAAAGCCTCTCCTGGATATCGACACTTCGATTGTACTTCTGTACTGCACTTCTGACTCTACTAATCTAATTCCGCGCGATAATTAACGACCGATCTTCATTTCTGCGCGATCTCGAAGCTTGAAGGAAGAGAAAAAGATTGGATGCAAATTTACGCGTATATTGTGTTTCAAAATCGCGCACTGCTGATGCTTGAAGTATCAATGATTTACTTATATTCGCAAGTGGCATAAGCTAATTTTTCTTTATTTCGAGATATTTGAAATCGTGCATCGAGTCATCCACGTTTACCTGAATCAAGCTTTGACCTTTTTTATTTTTCTTTTCGAATGTGGACTTACGTTACTCCCAAGTTCAAAAGCAAACCGACACCGAGTATTCGGAGCGTTGACTTTTTCTAATTAAAATTCACTGGTGCACGGTGATGCAGACTCTCATTACAAATTTAGTTCACTTTGACGCACTGTAACCGGATATATATTTAACCTCCTTTACTCTCTATTACTTTAATCAACTAATTTTCGTAGTTAGATCGAATGCGTCATAAATATTTTTCAAATCACTTTACGGCTACATCGCGCAATCGAATATACAGTGAATATATTAATAATGTTTCTTAGATGTGGATACACACTAAAGACTTCATTTTTGTGGATAGTGCCTTCGCTCGAACTGTCTACCTGCAGTACCAACATTAACCCGATACATTCATATACATACTACACCAGTAATTCGTAAATATATTCACAAGCAATCAGAATGTAAAATTCCACCTGTATGTTTCCGCCACTATGCATGCATCAGATATACCAACGTGTATAGGAATTCTGTGGGAAAAAGTCCGACAGTTTGATTAGACTTTGAATACGAGATCGATGGATTTTTCATGGACAGAGCAAACTCGGGTAGAACGAGGGGTGGATCCACAATACCGACGCGGATACATTCTTGGCGAGGAAGTTCGTCCGCCGGCATGCGCTGGCTGCAAAAAGCGTAAATGTGTTTTCACGCCAGGGACGCCTCGAATAAATTACAAGCGACGTCGGCTGAAATCGGTCGCAATTTCACACTCGGCCGTCTGGAGGGCAGCATTCGCGGAGTGGCGGAATCTTCGAAGGGTGGTTTTTCGCGGGTCAAAGCGAGGCGCGTGGGCCTTTGGCGTTTCGAGCGCGGGGTTGGATTTCGAAGGAAGAAGGGAGGGAAAAAAGAGAGAGAAGAGGGAGGGAAAAAAGGCGGGTGGTCTAACGAGCGACATTTGGCTGCGCTCCGTTAATGGTCGTTGTTCCTCCTTGGAGACCCGCGTACAACGGTCTGCTACACGGCGACGCTCCATCATCGGATCGCTAATTAGTTAATTACCGAAACTGGCGCCGTCAGACGCGATGAAACGGAGCGTCGGCTGGCTTTCATCGCGGTGCTCCCGACTTTGCCGGCAAAACGTCGAATGGCGCACGAGCGAGCGAATGAACGAACGAACGAACGGACGCCCAACAAATTTAATGGCCGTGTTCCGCGACACCCGATAATTATCGCGTACAAATACCCGCTCGGTATCATATTTACCTACGCGTCCGTTTCTCGGTCTATCTCCACGTCTGCTCGCTCGCGAGTTCGTTTCAATGTTCGTTTATCAAAACCTCGGCCGTCTGTACGCCGATTCGTCAGAATGAAATGGTTCGTAGGGGGAATTGAAAATATTTGTGGGAAAATTAATAGGATGGAACATGAGCCGGGATCTTGTTAACTCTTCAAGCGGGTAACCAAAGCTACTTACTTGTCAAGAATTTTGTTTATTCAGGCAAAATTTTTCTAAGGAGGATAATCCTTAGAATATCTGGAATGCTTCGGTAGATTAGGTCAAATTATTTCTAAAATATGCGTTTTTTAATCAATCCTTGCAGCGATAAGGGTTTTGAAGAAATTTGAATACCGCCGTATGTATGTTTTACTGGGGATTTAAATACTGGCTCGAAGAGTTATTATTTTTCACTATTGACACTGCACGTAACGATCGTTTTTAGGCGTATTTAGGTGTAAGTATATCGTTAAGGAATACTAAATAAAGGAAAAATGTCGATAGATTAATATATCGATTTATAGCCTGCAATGAAATCGCTGTATCTATGCTCGATGATTTTTTAAACGTAAGGCTGATCGCTTCTTTTGATCGGTTCGGTAGTTCCAGTGTTAATATACGAAAATTCATTTATAATTTTGTTCTTTAATTTTTGCCACCGAACACCAAAGGCACCTGCTGCGTTAAAGTGGATCCTGAAACGCCGGAATTAGGACATACATACTTTACAACGTGGAAAACTCTCTCGCTTAAAATTTCAAGCCTCTAACCATCACCCAACCTCTGTACGCGCCTTCCTTATTATATTATTGCTTTACCCGCGTCTCGTTTATTTCCGTTGTTATTATTCAGTATCTCGGTCGACTTTCCAGGTTTTATTCTTTATTAGTCGGCGTGGCTCCTTTGTCCCTGTGTTTTCCCGGCAAAGGACCTCGGAGTTTCCTTTGAAAAGCACCTGGTCGGTGCCTTCGGCGGTGCTTCGTGGACCGCAGAATATACAGGCTGAATCAAATATACCGAGACAAACTTTGCAACCGAGTTGCTCGCGCTTAACCGAAAAGCACCTCACGAAGAAAACATTAATCGCCCATCCGTGAAATCGACAAATTCATTAATCAAATTCTCAAAGCGGTCACACAGTTGATAATAATCATCCATGCCAAGTAATCCTCAACGCGTATTTTATGAGCCACTTGTGTACGAAACATAGAACTAACAGAATTTACTTATATCGCTATTAACCAAAAGAAGTGTCTAAATCATTGATATATCCACTTCAATTTCTCCTTTCTAAGTGGATAATCAGTGTCATCAACGTGACATTCGAAAGTGCACCCACTACAGGCTCAACGAACTCAACTTAAACGATACAGCGAAATTAATAAAAATCCAACGAATCCTTGACTCTAATCCGTATTAAAAATGGAAGTCGTATCTATACGTATCAAGGCGTATACCTGCAGTTTCTCCTCGTATTTTTTATTCACCCTGTAGAATAGGCGAGGTGCTCTAACGAGACGCATTCTGGGCATTATAAATATTTGCCGGGTGTAGGTGTTTCGCCTGGCCACTCCGCACTGTGCGCCATTTAATCGCGTTAATTTGATTATCCTTTGAATGAGCAAGCGCGGGCCACCTCTCTGCTCCCCTCCTCTCGACCCTCCACGCCTTTTTGGAATATCAAAAGTCGCGCCAGGGCTCGCATTCTCGTCGGGTTTCAGCCGTTTTCGTTGAAAGATTCAGCCGCGGCGCGATAGCCTCGCCCATCGCGATTGCCTTCGAGGAACCGGAGACGTTTTTCCTCGAATATGGGTTAACCGGTCGCGCTTTATTCCTGGCTCGGAATTAACGTGCCGCCCGTATTTCTGCCGGTGCTTGAAGATTCGACGGGAATTAACGGAAATTTTGTTCCCCTTTCCCGTAGCAATGCTGTTTCTTTCTTGCTCCAAGGTGAAAGGCAGCGAGTCGAAAGCTCGTTCATTCATCGAAGATGAAGCAAAGCTTTTTTCCTGCGGTCGAATCCTTGGGAGGAACCGATGAGAAGTGCCTTTCGTAGGATATAGCATTCTGGTACTCTCTGATGCTGCATATTTTGAAATTGAAATTTCAACTGCACCGAATATTAGGTCGTTCCAAAATTTTCTTTCGTTTTATAAGGAAATAATAGATGTGCATTTTTTTGAATATTGTTTTATTGGATTGTGTATACAGGCTAACCGAGGATAAAGAGTATTACACTTAATAGATTAGATTTTATATTTGTATAAACATTGTCAGGTAAAGCAGCTGTGCGCAGATAGCGGAAGACACTTTCGCGGGCAATCTAATATGCTCTTGAGTGAATTGATAGATACAGTTATATTTGCTACGATAAACACTGAAAATAATAAATAAAAAACCAACAATAAAAGGGTTAATAAAATGATAATAATAATAAACGAATGCAAGAAATATTGTAGAATTTGATTATAACGCGTAGTTTAGGTAGAAATTCGAATTTTTTATTGTTCTACAAGGACGGAGCGGGTGATAACTGGCATAGGCGCAGATTCAGATTCGTTCTTGACCCAGGATGGGTCCCGACTGCGCATATTTAATGGAGGGTGCGGTCACCCACTCTTTTCTACTCCAGAAATTCTCTTGATCGCGAACACCGCTTAAAAATAACCCCCGAAGGGCTTAGTACGTGGCGTTACTATTGTCCTTGACCCGCCAAGCTGCACGCGGTGTGCTCATTCGTTCATGCTCTAAAAAATCCCTCCACCTGGATGCTTTGCTTAAAAAAAACAACCTCCACGGCGAATCTGGTCAACGTCAACGAATTGTTGCGACAGAAATGCACGCTCAAACGGCTCGAATTTTCGACCACGCGAAAGAGATCATCACGATGCTAAGAGATTTTTGACTCTTCTTGAATCAGCCTTTCGAATCACAGGAGGAGGTTTCTGATTTTTTCTTTAACGCGTTAACTGCCACGTCAGTCAGGGCTGACTGACATTGAACTTTCCGTTTAGACGGCGTCAGTCACCGGAGATTAGCACTACAAAATACAATATAAAAATAAAAAAATGATATTACTTTAAGAAATTTTAAGTAATTTCAGGATCGTATTATTGATATACTTAAATATTTCTTATCAAAAAATTTTTATGGACTTTATTGAAACGCTATAAACAAAAAAACGATTGTCTTTTGCAAGTATTACAATATACAGCAACTTAGTTAATTTTCCAGATATTTCCCTACCAAATTGTGCAGTATTTTTTTCATAGCTCATTTTACAATATCTTCACACTGTAGAGACTCTTCCATGTTTTTTTTTTTGGAGTTTGTATCGTGGTTTCTGAAGAGTACTGCTACATGGAATATCTTCGTTCCGACAATTTGTGAGGAGAACGGCTAATTTCTCCCGGTATTCAGAGATACAGATATATTTTTCTTGGTAACATTCTCATATAAAATGCAAGCATTCAGAACTGTAGTATTCAGTAAAAGCTCAATGGTTAGCTCAAAGGCCGCATCGAGTAAGTTTCAATCTTAGAAGCGCGCTTGGCATTACTACACCACAATAGCAGTTCACTTCTAAGCAGCGCGCGTGGCCCGATGGAGATTTCCTTACAAATGCGCGCGGCAGCTAACGCGTTAATTATCCTCTTATTTCCCCTACCACTCCTCGTAGCTATGTTAGTTACGAGCTTGCACGCTTTAACCCTCCGCGACTCTATGATTCTCCATAATCCTTGATGGCTTCAAAGCAATTCCACGCTCGTGACAGATATTTTCGTCGGTAAAAGTGATACACGATATCCAGTACGTTATGCGCACAGCGCTTCGAACGCGCTGAACACGATGTCGCGCATTCATCTCTCCGAAAACGATCTCCATTTCGAGATACAGGTTACCCGAGACGAATTTCAGTGGAGCTCTCGCGAAATTCGATGCGGTCAGGTGATCGACGTTGCGAGATGCACAGTCGAGAAACGCCGCTCGATCTGCAAACATTTGTGGAAACTGCGAAGGACCCCGGTCAATAATCACGAGTTACCTCGAATCGATGGTTATCTCGAATGCCCCGCAGGCTTGCCAGTGATACGTTACCCACTCCCGCTTATAAATAGCGATCCGATAATTCATTATTGCAAGCCACTGAAAATACCCCTTAACCCGGTTTGACCCAGAATCCGCACTGGGTTTTCCTTTCCTCCTGGAAACAGGACGTTCGTTCGCTTGCTCGTTCGCTCCTCAGAATCTCTAGAAATTCCTGGATTCTACTTCAACGAAATTAGATTCAACCCTAGATTACGACGGTGTCGTAAAATTGACGCTCTAATCATTCAAATGTTTTTGAAATATTAACGTTTATCTCATAATATAGTTAGCTTCTCCAATATAGTTTTTGTATATAGTAGTTTTCATGTAGTTTATCCAAAGCGTTTCGAAGGTTTGTTTTAAAAGATCGATGGAAGTATTCCTCCAAGTTACCGGAGGTTCTCTTTGAGTAGTCGATTTTACGAAAGTTTCGTAACGATGTAACTCGGGGTAAAGTATCGTAATCCAGGGTTAAAGTGGATTTCTGGCCACCGGATTGACGGCATACGCGACGAAATCCGATGGTGCCGGGATCGATTTAACCGGAGGGTCTTCGTAGGGCCCGTTATACCGCTGCTGGTTCTTGAGCTGCCTTTCATCCGTCCCCGTGTAAATGCTGATTATTCGACGCCTTCCTCTCTCGGGATCCATCGAGATTTTATGGTGTTCCAAGAACTTCGAGGTTCTTCTTTGAAAATAGTAGAAGTCGAATTTTGGAACAAATCGAGCCGAGGTTAGTTTTAGTCAGACACTGATATCTTCTCTACATATCCGTAATGCAGTGAATACGTGCGTTAGTTTATTTAAAAGCAGAAAAAAACGTTGTAATATGTTAATATTCTGCACTTGTAGTACTCTTCGCAGGCACTGCCAAAGTACTTGAAGCGTGCCTCTCAGGCATACGACATTAAACCCCACGGAAGATCACACTGCTTGGATTAACAGTTAAACTTTTATCGCGCGCGATTTTGTGCTCCATTGACTTCAGTATTTAATCGTTGTATTGACATATAAGATAAAAGGAACTTCAGTGAAACCAGAAGATTCCAGAGCAAACGGTTAATTCACGAATACAAGCGCGCAAAATCGAACCTTTCACTTTATACTTTGTCCCTTGGTAACCGCAAATAACATCCGTCGCGCAACTTCACGCCATGCGGATGTCGCGCGCATTCCAGTCTCATACCACACCAATCACGTACTACAATAATGACAGTAATTTTTTCAAATTAGTGTTATACTATTTAGAAAGTCTCATATATATATATATATTTTACTTTACATTTCGTCGCTTGATATGCTCCAAGCAACGTACGTCGCGCAACTTCACGCCATGCGCGTGTCGCACGCATTCCATCCACACCAATCGCATACTACAATAACAACACTATTTTTTTTAAATTGGAGTTACTGTATTTAAAAAACTATATAT
>JBCFXI010002320.1:0-25128 GCA_038496175.1 Ampulex compressa | reverse complement strand
AGCAACTGGCCGCAACATTATCCGCACAAAAACTATTCCGGAATAGGTTGTATTCGATGTACAATCAGTCCGCATCGACAGATATTTTCGCGATTAACTTGGACAAGCGTCTAAAATTACTACCTTTGCCTTTTACGCGCGATAAACCGATGACAATGGTATATATTCTCAGCTTAAAAATTTGGGGCGATTGTACAACTCGTTTCTGATGCTCAGGAATATTCTTAGATTGGACTTGTGAGACAAACAAATGTTAATAGTTGTCCAAATGTGTAGATGTGTGCAATGGATCATTATAGGAAACCGAGATGAATATTACAAATTTTACTGAAAGTAGGAAATATGAGTAAAGAAGTCATGGTTTGATGTGCTAAAATGTTATTTTTTAGCAATAGTTTATATATATATATATATATATAATTATTTTTTTTTTGGTTTAGAGGTATTAAAACATAGTTGCATTTACCTCCAGTATTTATATCCTTGACGTATCATTCTGCTTTACACAGAGCCCATTTTTATATTATAAATAATTCATTAGAAAGAGCGATTTGTGCTGAAGTTTGCGCCACACGAAATTTGCTGTAGTTACAAAATTGGTACGGGTTTTATGTCAAGTAAATAAATAAATAATCAGAAATTCCAGTACTTGGATTTGTCTCGTCGTACACACACAATCCGTATTGTGGTTGGACTGGTGTTTGCCTTTCGAACGTGTCACCTGGAAAAATTCAGTTGTGTCTAAATATTATGACGGTTCCATACTCGCTTACGTAAGGGTGTCGCGCGTGCTGAGAACAGTGGCTAGCGTAAACTATTCTCCTAAACTATTCTCAGTGTGTGTTTTAATGCCCCCTTTCTCCATCCTCTTCTATCTCCCGTGTGTTTCTTTCCCTCCTCCTCTTTTCTCAATATCTGCTTCAACTTAAACATTTACAAACGATATTTACAGCAATGTCGATGCGTGCTGTCGATAACTTTTTTCTTTTAATTACTCGTGGCATTCGTTGATTTCATCGTTCGTAGACATTGCACGGGATCGATGTTAGTATAGTTTGAATCTGCGAGAATCTGAAGTCGTAGAATTCATGGGGATTTCTTTTTCTCGCGAGCGACACACGTCGAGGGCGATTTTAATCCTAGAGAGCAGCCGTTGACCCCTTAGAGCACCATCCTGCATTTTCAATGTCAGACACGAGAAACGCTAATTCATTCCTGGAAGTTTTGACCGGATGCCCAGTCGATGTAATTGGATTGCCCCCCACGCGTAACGAGCTCGATGCACTCTCAGAACAGTGTCACTCGATGCAGCACGCGCTGCTTTCGACCAACTCGGTGCAATCGTCCACGATGTACGAGGGTGGATCGAAAATTCGCGGAATGAAGAGGGAGATTAAAAGAAATTATATTACTTCTGCTCTTTAATACGTCTTGCTTTAACCTTGATATGGTTTTCGGGTCTTTCAATAAATTAGTTTATATTATTAAAAACAATATTTTATACTTGGACACACATACACACAATAATTATTATATTATAATGTAAAATATTATTATATATATTTAAAATTTATATTTTTATGTTATACTTTGAATCAAAATAGATTTCTCTTCGTGAGAATGTTGCTTTTTCTTCGCATAATTGATTTTCGCGGAGAAGTAAAACGATGAGACTTTACTTATTCTATTCAATGTTGCCTTTGACGTTTATAATTATTTATTTAGCTTAAGGTCTGCTCGTTGGTATACTTAATATAAATTAAATAAAAATATTTATAATAATAGCTTAGACAAAGAACGCAAGGACACAGATATGTTATTTATTTCTCTCGTAAAGTAAAAGTAATTAAACGGTAAAATTCCTTTCGAGTCAGGAAAAACATGTGCATATTGCGTTTAGAGGGAGTTTAAACATTTTCAAGAGTAAAAGAGGATCTGTCCGAGAACGGTCGTGACCTGACCAATGTCCAAACTTTTACCGGATTTATTTCCTAACAACATTACCCGCGGTGCCGTGAATTATTTTCATAGTTGCGGCAGTTCTCGTATATCTCTGCGCACGACGCGCAATTCTTTTTCATCTTTGTCCGTACCAAATGAAAATATTCCGTGACACGGCTTCAAGAGTCTCATCTCTCATTTCCCTTTCGAATGCAGGAAGCTTTCCTTTGCAAATGTCCACCGTATCTCTATTTTTTTTTTTTTTTTTTTTTTTCTACAATTGCCTGTATCTCGATGAAGAAGCGCATGGAACGTGGCTCCTCAGAGTATTTTTGTCGAAGTATGCACCATTTGGAGAAATTATCACGCTATCTGCTAGCTTTATAAAATTCTCGTTGGAAAGAATTTTAGTTTTATTTACGTAACATTTGTTTTTTGGTTGCGTTTAGAAAAGTATTTTTCTGTAAATACTTCTCGTACAGTGTTTTCCTCGCGATGAGACGTAAGTGATTGCACGCTAAGCTGTCATCTCTTATTACACTGGCAGAAGGGAGTCTTAAAAATCAATCAGACACTCTTAAGACTTGCTACAGCCGGCTTTCCCCGAAGATCGTTATCCCTTTCAAGAAATGCGCCCTGCTATGGTAGCCGACGGTTAATGGTCTGAACAAGTGTTTCTGCATTGATCGTGTACAATTACTGCTAACATAATATAATAGGATGTAAAGATAAAGAAAGGAGAGGAACGTTTTCTATTAAGAAAATGCACTTGTGGTTCTGCTAACGATATGAAGCTTGATTTATTGAAAGTTAAGATTGACGTGAATCATATCTTGGATGTTGAAGCGATTGTAGATGTTGTTTGATTTTGCTATTTACTTTGCATTAATCAGTGTTTGCACATCGTGAATTATTGGATTATCCAAAAATTATTCAAATGTTCTGTGGATCTTCCATAATTAAGTTTCTTAAGATAATGATGTTCAGTGTTCTTTCGCACTTTCAGTATTTCTATTGCTTTTTATATTATATAATGAAGGTTTTCTGTGATAGTTTCCTTTTAGATCTTTTTTACAGCAGAGGCACGTTCGAAATGCTTTTTATGCTCGAGGTTAAAGCAATCTATTTCAAAATTTCAAAAACCACCGTGTCATTCGAAGCGATCGCTGATCCAAACACTTGGTAAACACCACGCGTCGTCTCAATTCCATTCTCGCCGCTCTTCCAGAGAAAAAAGCATATCACGGTGAAGACGTCGTTGTTGATTCTCCATCTTCACGATCACACCAAATCGAACTTACAATCTATTGTGCCAATAAAATGGACGACTACAATGAAGCAACAAGCTATCCTTTTCATACGGCATCATCGCTGACACCTGATGCGCCCAGTAAAAATTCGAGGGTATGCAGAGATAAGATTTTAACACTACATCTACCAAACACTTTCCAGGTATATTTCAATGCACTAAACATTTCCTAAAGGAAAAGTGGAAGAACAAATTAGTTTAATAAGAATTAGTACAATTCAGGACCGATTTGCCGATCTGTGGAATTGGCCAGGGCGGTTTTGTTTCCGTTTCGGGCCCACACTTTTGGAATGCCCTAAGTTTTAAATTTGATACCCGACTATAAAATCGAATCCTACACTCGCATCTGTTTTGTTTTTAATAATGAGCTGTATGTACGTTACCATTGCATAATATTCCTATGAACAAAAGTTAAAAAATAAACGTCAGCTGTCAAAGTTGTTCAAATAATATGACATTTTGTTTTCCCGCCATGTCGACATATTATTAGAAAAAGTTTAGCAGAATAAATCTACGACGCATCTCATTTTTCCCAAAAATAAAAACACTTTTGAGATAAGCGACTACCTTATTCTCACTATAATACAATTATATTTAGCAACGGCCTATTTTGCTTAAAACAAAGCCGAAAGTATCAAAATCGATAGTTGCTTCCCTTTCGAAATGAATATAATATAAAACATGCATTGTGATTTCTTTGCTTATCTCTCCCTTTATCCAGCTACTCCGATAAATACACCGATGTTCTCTAAAATCCCATTTAAAAAATCAGTCGTCCAAGTATTGAATCGTAAGGTAAGGGGTTAAAAACCGCCGAAAAGCCTTGCGGATGATCCAACCTGATTCGACATTCGAGCAGGCAGTCTCGATCGATCCTTGCTCGCTCTCAACGGCGGTGGTCGGCCGTGGAATGTCTCGCGCCGTTCGTACCGTTCTTCCAGCGCGGCGCTACGCGCCACCCTCGTCTGCTGGGCAACGAGCATCAACAACGCGGCGTACGAAGGACCGCGCGATTCCCCGTGGCATTGTTTGATCATGGTAATTACGAGGCCCGCGGAGGCAAGTGGCCCCCGCAAAGGGAGCAAAACCGGAGGAGCGAGCGGTGGGAGATGAAAAGAGGGAGGAGCGGGCGAGCCGTTCCTCTCCGTTGGGCCGAAGGAGGAAGAAAAAAAGGGCCCTCGATCGTCCCTGCAGACGTGGGAGCCAGGAGCTAGTCGATATAACGGCGCGATAGGGACAAACGCAACCCTCCTGCCTTCTTAGTGGACAAAGGAGCGAGGGAAATCGGGAGTGTAATTCGAGCGATTAATGAGCGATGGATGGAGAGGTGGAGGGGGGATGCTCGTGGAACGATTGGTCGTACCTGCGAGATCGGTCGATAAGCTTTCGAGGGCTTGGCGAGTGTTTAGGCATCGTTTAGGTATCGTCCTGTGAGTTCTGTCGCGATGTCGTTGAGTCAATGCGTGTTTTTAATACGCGGATGGAATACCTGGGTGCATGTATTGGGTTGTCTGGAAGGTTTCTTTTGTTTTAGAAGGAAATGATAGGGTTGCAGTATTTTGGTTTATATTATTTCCTTAAATTATGTATGTAGGTACATTAAGATCGAAGATACTGACTACGAGAAGAGTTTGACTAATTATATTTCAGGTTTGTATGAGGATTTAAGGCGAATTGTCTATATAGTCTTCACGGGTAATTATTTTTTAGAATAAAGCCATTACCATATTTTTTTACAATATTTTCAATAAAGCACTGGGTTTTAAATAACTCTGTACACACTAGCTACCGCATTTCTTAACAATGCAAAAAAAGTACATTCAAGTACGACTTTATCGGCCAACATTTGGTGCGTTTACGAACTCTTAAACTCTTCTTAGTTTAAAGTCTTCACTTTAAAACCTTAGTTTAAAATCTATAACTTTCAAAGTCATTTTTACAACTAATAATTCGCTCTTCGACTTCCCCTTCCGCGAACTTATTGAACAATCCAGTACACCCAATGCTGTTTTCACCCGTACTTCTTTCACACAATTTTGATTCAACGCGAATTAGGAAAAAAGTGTAATCCTCTTTTTACACGAGTTACTATGATTAAACAGGATCCACCCAAATTCTAACAAAGAAATTCTTCTTCACTTTCATTTTTATAACCGCCACGTTCGAGATATCTTTATACACGTATTCTTCGGGAACGTATCTATCCTCTAAAAACAGAATTAGGTGTATATACACAAAGCGTGTACGCGGGCGCAGAATCGCTTCTTCATTCCCTCGAAATCCTCCGCGGGGAACATCCGTGCATCCGCGCGCAAAAAGCGCCTTCTCTGTACGTACAATGTAGAGGTACGAGCAAGAATTACGTATTTTCGCGGCGAGAGGGGGGGGGGGGGGAGGGTACATCGAGCAAGAACCGAGGGGCCGACTTTTACTTCTTCATCGGGGATCGTTTATCGGGAGGCGACGAACCGTTTCGCCGATCGGAGCGTACAACCCAGATGACCATGGAGAATTGAACTCTACGCGCCTGGCTGGGCAAAAAATCCCCTATGGTTGCTTGACCACCGACGTGCACGTCGGTTTACGATCGCCTCCGATCATCGCGGCCATTGGCGAATTAATCCTTTGCACTCGTCATCCGGTATACAGCCGATAATGCATCTTTACGGCCGCCCTCGAACCCTGCCCGAGTGAAATGGCGAATCATGCGGCTTGCAAAGAGCTCGCTGTGTTGTTGTAAATGTTGTTCATAATGAAACAGGGATGTGGTACTTATTTGATCTTTTGTGGTTACAGTTTGGGCACGATCGAGCCTCTTATCGATGGGGATGATAACCGATGAGGTAGATGCTTCGATGCTGATGTGATATGTACTTAATGATCGCGTATAGGATGTTCGCTTTAAATTCAAGCTTTTGCAAAAGAAATCTATGCGTTTGCAAATAGAACTGAAGCTTTTGCAAAAGAAATTCAGGCGTTTGCAAATGGAATTCAGGCTTCTGCATAAGAAATTCATGCGTTTGCAAATGGAATTTAAAATTTTGCAAAACAGATTCACGCGTTTGCAAATGGAATTCAACCATTTGCGAAACAAACTTTCCCATTTGCAAATGGATTTCGATTTTCGAAAAGATGAATCGCATTTGCAAACGAGTAAATTCGCCATGAAACGTCGAATTCTATTAGCAAACAGGTGAATTTGTTTTGCAAAAATTCGAATTCTATTTGCAAACGCGAGACTTCGTTTTGCAAAAGCTTGCATTTAATATGAAAAACCCGGAGCGCGATATAAAATGAAATTCGATGAAAATATCTTGTCGAACATCGGCGAAGTTTATTTGCCTAAAGGAATATTCATGAGCCGATGATCATTGAGCGCTGAAAAATGCTCTTTGGCTTAAAGTCATTCTGAAGCAGTGAGATAGCACTGTCGAGGAGCGCGACGGCTGCAAAGGATAAAACGTATGGTAATCGAGGATTAAATACGATACACGCCGTGGCGGGTGAGGAGGATTCCGCAACGTGCATTTTGGAAAGCTCCTCGCGACCTCGGCGTATTTTTATCGTTTGCGGGACGGCGTGTCCAGCGTTTGAATTAAAATCTGGGGAACAAACGACGCGCTTAGTATCTAAACAACGTCCATCGCCGGAATTTACGTCCCCTCGTTATC
This sequence comes from Ampulex compressa, assembly GCA_038496175.1. Classification (NCBI taxonomy): domain Eukaryota; kingdom Metazoa; phylum Arthropoda; class Insecta; order Hymenoptera; family Ampulicidae; genus Ampulex; species Ampulex compressa. The sequence goes on along the minus strand of JBCFXI010002320.1, from coordinate 18,207 downwards.
TCCGCGACTGCAAAACGGGGTTCCGACTCATTAAGGATGGAAATTTCGGGGAGGATTCGCAGCGACAGCGCTGTTATGTTTATGTTAAGTGAATTTTTAGGACCTTCGTTTGACGAGGGTTTCATTTTATTCGCTATAATGGCGCTTTTGGGGAGTTTATTAACCGCGGCTCGCCGACTTTGTCCTGAAATAATCGTCGATGCCGTTCGCTCCTCTTTTTTGCGAGAATCGTGAGATCGCATTGCATGTGGAATCGAAATATCGGTGCACGCGCTTGCTCTATGCCGAGGCGCGGGTCATCGTAGGCCCGCCAAGGAATTCTCCTGCTCCGTTTCTTCGTGGCATTTGATAGACTATAGCTTGACCTTCGCAAAGCACCAGGCGCGTGCACAAAGGTATCATTATCTAATTTCTCCGCGCTGCTCCGTCCAACGTATTCGCGACAGCTGTAAAATACTCCAGGTATGGAGGAAAGGTGTTATTAAATCGAATGCATTTGTAGGTTTTCGCTCTGAGAGTAGAATACACAAGCTGTCCAGTATCGACAAATCATAAATAAACGCGTTTACAGTAATCTATATTCCTTACGAGTTATCGCAACCGCAATTATGACTATAGATAGTCGATCATTGGGTAAAAAAAAAGATACTTGTAGATAGTTTAAAGAAAATTGCAAAAAACAATCCGTATTCCCATATTTGTAACGCTCGAAATAATTCTTCTTCTAAATACTGCGACAGAAAATGGTTGCAAATATAAGTGAGTCTGCGACCAAGATCGTTCCGTCTGTAACAGTTACTATTACCGCATTTCATTGTTAAATGAAGCACTTCATAAGCTAAATACACTGAGCAGAAAAATCATACTCTATTTTTATAACGTACCTATATATACAAATTGCTTCTCGGTGTCTACTTAAAGAAAATATTTAAAACGATCAGTTGCGAGCGTCGCTATACAGATCAATATGTACCGGCATACGTGATTTTATATTGAAATGTAATTACTAAAACAAAATCGTAGATAACAAAACTAGACCATCGTTCTTCTATTTCCATAATTAAACAGTTCCATAATTAAAAATTTCCATATTAAACGATCATAATCAAAAGCAATAAAATAAAACAAACATTTTCCATACAATTACCTATGGTAGATACAATCCATATAATTAACTATGGTAGATAACTCTCACCATAGTTAGGCTCGCGCTATTACACGTACATAGCCACTACGTACCATAGAATTCCATAGAAACGGACGATAATCCAAATAATATACATACTATATAATATATGTATATTACACATATTATATAATTCATACAATTAACTATGTTACTCACCATAGTTAGGCTCACGCTTACAGTACACAGAGAGCCATTACGCTCCATAGAATTCCGTAGAAACGGACGATAATCCAAATAATATATATATATACACACACATAATAATATACATATCTAAATAATATACAAATAATATACACATATTATATAATTCATACAATTAACCGTGGTAGATAACACTCACCATAGTTAGGCTCGCGCTTATCGTACACAGAGAGCCACTACGCTCCATAGAATTCCGTAGAAACGGACGATAATCCAAATAATATATATATATATACACACATAATAATATAGATATCTAAATAATATACACATATTATGTAATTCATACAATTAACCATGGTAGATGACACTCACCATAGTTAGGCTCGCGCTTATCGTACACAGAGAGCCACTACGCTCCATAGAATTCCGTGGAAACGGGCGAAGGTCCATAGCGGAGGCTCCCCTGGTCGGCGCCCATCGAGCGAGCCACCGTGGCCTCGCCTTTTCGACCCGGGCCATCGCGGTATCGCCGCGGAATTTCTCGGGGTCGCATCCCCGAGTAGAATAACGGCGGCAACTCCCGACAACCTGTTGCTCTCGTCGCTCCTCTCCGCGTCTCTGCCCCCGCAGTATTTCGCGTAGCTGCCTCTCTCGCGCTCCCTCGATCATCTTCGTCCCGTCCTTCGAAACCGGCCTCTCCCTCTCTCTCCCTCCCTCGTTCTCCCCCCCCCCCCTCTCCCTCTCCCTCTCCTCCTTTCTTGCCCCGTCTTTTTCCCTCTTTCCGGGAACGATAGAACACCCTTCGTCTGCGCCGCGTCTACGCTCATGCTCTCCTGGTAGCGCGAAGGCCTGAAACGTCGCACTCTGTTGCTCCGTTCTGTCGTCGCGTCCTCCTCCAGCCGACGGCTACGCCTATGCTGCCCTCTCGCAGGCCGCCCGTACCCGGCTCCTCTTCCTGCCTACTACTAGCCACGCCGCCGTCCTCGCTTTTCTACTCTTCCCTCTTTCTTTCCACGCGCTCCTCTTCGTTCCCGCTAGTCGTTGGGCTCGCCTTCTCGGCACGGACCTCGCCTTGCTTGCTTCCTCCACCGTCTACTGGTGCCTTGATCCGCGATCTGGCGCTCTAGAAGAGCGCGGTCACGGGACGAAAAGTAGGGGACTCCCCCCCCTCCCCCCTGGGAGGATCGCGTCGAAGGATTTTGGGGAATAGCTGGAGCGAGAGCTACGGTTGCTTGGAGTTAAATAATCGCCGTGGAGGAAGCACCTTTCCGCGGATCGCGAGAGTTTTACTCGTTTCGAGTGTCGCTGAGGGATACCTTTGTGGAGGTTGGGTATGAGTCTACGTTGATGACGTTTGACGTAGGATTGGTAAAGTCGTTGGTCGAAAGAGTCAAGTGTCGGTATTGGGATAATATTTCTTATTGAGAGCGGTATTTACGAGAAATCTTTTGTAGAAATGTATGATAGATAGGATTAGACACACTGCGTGTATTGGATTGCCTCCTTCTTCCACTATAATGGTAAATTTGTATATTCGTAGCGTTTGAAAAGATGATTTCTGTGGAGGTCCTTGCGCTGTTTCTTCTTTCTGCTGGTATCTTTCTTTCATGATTTTTGTACAATATAATCTAGCATTGCTAAGGTGTATGATATATATATATATTAACAATCACAAACCCATATTTTACTACATAAGAAAGGCATACATTTTGTTTTGTACAACTTTCATTTTTCTTTACGTATTTTGAATGAATTTTTTTTAATGGCACTTTCATTATTTTTTCAGAACAACATTTGTATTTTTGAGGAATGCACGTAATTTATGTAATAGCCTTATCAGGACCTTTTTTCATACTTTGTCTAAATAACATTTGTCATTCTATAGAATGCCTAGGTATTATAAACAATGCCTAGGGAAAGTATCTAATAATTCTCATATTTCATATATTGCCTAAAAACACCGGGCATTATGTACAATGCCGGCTTTTCATGCATTGCCGATAACATATACATATAACAACATGGATAACTCTATATCATAAAAGTTCAGCGAATGAATCATCCAAGTACAATATTATTATTCCACAAAGGATTCAAATGATTAATCTTGTAATTTAAATAATTATAATCATAGAAATATATCATCAAAAACATAATTATGACTGTAACCGGCCGGTTACATAGATCCCATTATAGGTATTAGTACCTATTAGCGCGGTTTCAATATCACTAATTAACGGCGTACGATGGCGTGCGTAATGAGCTGTTGGGGGGAAAGACGAAGGAAGAAAGGAGGGGAAAACACCTGGCTTTGAACGTTCCTGGCGGTGACATAGCTACGCGGAACTAAAAAGATAGAACTACAGCAAGCTTGCGGCACGATAAGAATACCTAATACCAATGTCCTACGTCCGATATAGCCTCCACGCATAAGTCGACAGAAGGGCACATATTCACTAGGTTGTTCAATAAATTTGCGAAACGCAGAATCAAAAAACGAATTTATAGTTGTAAAAATGTCTTTAAAACTTAAAGGCTTTAAACTAAAGTTTTTAACTAAAGACTTTAAACTAACAAGTTAAACTAAAAATTAAGGATTTTAAGCTGAACAGACTGCAAAAGCTAAAAAATGTACCAAATGTTGCTGACAAACTCGTATTCGACTGTGCTTTTTTTGCATGCAGCACCCACTGTGCACACAGCTTTTTGAAACCGAAAACTTTATTTAACTCTGCGCTCGAGGCCTCTTTCTCCTGAGCGAACCAGCAACTCGAGAGGAGTTAGGTGCTCGCGCTTGTTTCGTGAAGCACTTTTTCGGATTCTGTACACGTTATCCATCCTGAACTTTCTATTTCTTCTGCGGAATCACTGTCGCTTTCACATTCACTATCTATTACCCTAATTTTTGTCATACTTGCACCTGCGACTTCATCGTTGTATTCATCACTGCCCTCCTCCTCCCTATCGACAAGTAGTCTATGCATAGATGTCATTTCGTTCCTCATCAACGAAAAATTGAACTCATCTTTACTCAAACTGATTTCTTCATTGTATTCCATACTTATTGGACTTTGATAGAAATTTCCGATTGATAGAAATTTTGATAGAAATATTCAGATTGCCAGGATAGTCGAGTTCCAATTAACATCAAAGATAGACTCCGACAGAGTTGTGAGCGTTTTAGCTATAAGACATTTTTATAGCCTTTTTAAAGTGGTATCATTCTACACTTTTTAAGATTACACACAAAGGGCTAGGAATAGACTCATGAAGCGATGTTAATTAAGTCAAACCTAAATAAACATCGTTATCGCTCGATTTACCGCATCGCTCCGAGTGGCGAGTGAGACGAATATATTGCGGAGAATAATATATTGCGGAAAAATAGTGCAATTTTGGTTGAGTTTCTTATGAAAGGTGAAGTATTTAAATAACGTCGAAGTTTTAGTTCTACTATTGACAAATGAACGGCGCTCAGCGGACTTATTGAAGAACCTAGTATACGAAACGATCGAGGGGAGCGTCGTAGAGTGCATAAACGACTAACCATCCGAAGCGACTGAGCATTATTATGCAAGTGTGCATGATGAAATTAATTCTGATGTTATCACACTAACAGGCGAATCTCTTTTCACTTTAAACTCTAGTATTAATCTTTATTCTGTATAAATTATAGACCAGGTAAAGTGTGAGTTTGTCTCTGAGCCGTGTATCTAAGACGCAGAGCAAAGATTTCCATACATCAACCGTATATATGTGTGTGTACTTTGAGTACTTATCACTCGATAATATATATACAATTATTGATGTATGAGAATCTTTGCTCTGCGTCCTAGATGCAGGGCTCAGAGACGAACTCACACTTTACCTCGTCTATAGTTTGTTGGATTAAATTGAACATTATACAAAGTGATTCCAGTAGCTGGACCGAGCTATAACTCTTTTTTAAGCAAAGTTAGAAAAAAATCGTACAGAAAAAGTTTCTACTATTCAAAAAGCTCCATCTTCCTGTACGCCTACTACTTTTCCAAATGCGTTAGTGCATCGGCATAATGCAGTTGCACTATTTCTTTTTTAAATGGAATCATTTTTTTTTTTACATAAACATGTTCCTTAAGCTATTATGCGATTAAAGTGTATAAGGAAAATCAACGAAAAAACAATAGTTTACGGGATATTTTGCTTTATACGAACATTTATAGCAGATACTCAAACGTTTCACCGTTAGCTTCCAAACATTATCTAATACATTTCTTCGCGTTTCTCATTACATTACTGAGTTGTTCAGTAGTTATAAGTCGGTGCATAGGATGATGGAGCTTTTTGAACACTGCAAACTTTTCTTGTACGATTTTTTTCTAACTTCACTTAACAGTACTGTACAGAAGAAAAAAAAACAAATGAAAGGATTAACCATGACCACGTTTCAGACGATATATCTAGAACTAAATGCATGTTCAAAAGTAAAAATATTTCAACATAACTTCATAAATAACTAAGTAATTTTTTAAACATATATTTCTCGAAACTACAATTTTTAAACTATCCGGATTGGTAGTTCAGTGAATTTTTATTTGATTTGCTTTTAATTTTCGGTGATAGACCCATATAATATTTACTATTACTGCAAATACAAAATTTTTGACTGGATAATTAGTTTCGACGTAATATTGAAAGAAGTATTGTTTTTTTTTTCACTAATTTTTGTTACATTTTCCTGAAATTCCCACTTTTTGGTAAGAAGTTATTTACTTTATTTAATCTGCATACAACTAAAACCATTATCTTACAGTATAAGCAACCAGCGTTACTTTTTCTTTAAAACATTGCAGTGAATAATTGCAGGTCATTTTCCATGAATTTTTATAGATTTCTCACTCCCGATACTATTAAGACTTGTTACGTACATCGTCCCTACGCATATCAAAAGTGAAGTAGAGAGACCAAACAATCACAGTTATCGGTACTGGGCGCCTGTGGATCGAAGCCATGCAACAGTACCTTAAACGTAACAGGAAATGGGGGAAAGTCCGCGAAGACATTAACTCCTTGACAACAACACGAATTCTCAGAACCCCACAACAAACCGAAATCTAAAACGCATGGGATAAATGCACGCAGAGAATCAGGTCATGATGTCGTCATTTTTTTGTTAGGAAGGGGCAGACCTCTATCAATATATAACAGGGTCACGGGTCACTTTTGGCCACGGCGCACAGTCAGATTATCATTAGACAAGTTAGTACCACGGTTTGCGGCGGTTTCTATCTCCCTGCGCTTAAGATTTAACAAGTAAGATTCAATCATATTGCATAAGTATTCTTATTCGAGTTTTTCTTCATCCAGTAGTGGACATCACGATCTTTATGGACTACCTGAGGCGCACTCGACTGCGTATTGGAAAGAATACAAATATCTGGAATCAACCTACATTTAATTTCATTTCTAATCGGAAGGTTCTGATTTGGCCTGATCCAAAATCGTTTTTAGAAAGCTTGAGGCGCACTCGTTTGCGTATCGGCGAATTCTAAACAATAGGATCGGTTTGATGAATAAACACATTAGACGAAAACTTCGCAGTGGACAGGAACTCGAATTTAAGCTCTTCACCTTGAGCTAGAAAAATTAATAAAAGTCTTTATTTCGAAAGAAGGTTTTGTTGACATCCTTCCTCAACCTCCAAAATTTGCCCGAGATTGTTAGTGCATTTGCCTCATCCCAGGGGAGTGTCGTGTAGGCACGCTTGACCCAAAACTATAAATTTCTTGATTTTAAAACTATAATTAAAAATCGATAAATACAGGATCATTCGTGACATAAATTTGGTGACAGCGGTAGGATAGTCCGTGATAGGCTATAATAGTCAATATTTTTGTAGCAAATTTTTGCAAAAGGTGACTAAAAATATGTATTCTAATATATACAATATTTAATATGCTAAAAAAGAATTCTTGAAAATAACTTCAATTTTTGGCCGTTACTGCATTTTATCTCCTTAAGGTAAACATCACACTTTCTTAAGAAATAGAAATTAGAAGACAACTGAATCTTATACAATTTTTGGATGCCTGCCACATGATTCACGACTATAATTTACATAAACTAAATTTCTAAGCTTACATCAGAAGAGCAAAAGTGTGCAATTTTTATAGTGTGATACATTGTTGCTATTGAAGCGTTCTTCGATAACACAAATATAAATCCAAGGGTACTGATGCAAAACAGTATTATAAAAACGATATATGCGGGTTTGAATGTAAAAGAAGAGGGTATGGGTGAAGACACGGAGGATGGTGAATAGAGGAGAAATGGTGGAAGTGAAATGACGAGGACGGGGTACTCGTGGACGAACAAGGAAGAGTGTATATATAGTAGTAGCGTATGTAAATATAAATAGTAGCGTTTTAGTAACAATATATTAATGACCATTTATATATATCTGACTATAATTTACTTTCTCATATATAAATGACTCGTCACGTAATTATTAATTACTCGCGTGCACGTAATTATTCGCATATATTAATATTAATTTAATTATTGAATAACAAATTATTTTATTGATAATTGCGTGATACTAATATTAACATCTATATAAAACTATATGCGCGCAAGTAAATTGTTATAAAGGGTGTTCCAAAATTCATGCCAAAAGCAATTTTTATAGAAAACAGGTTTATAATTAAAAATTGTAAATTTTTTATTGATTCATAAAGTATACAGTATAGAATTATACGTGGAATGGTATATCGGGTAAATAGCAGGTCGGCTTTGCTGGCAAATATCATATGTGCTCTTTTATTGATATTATCCATAACCGATTTACATAAATATGGCTGAATTTTGTTGATACAGCGCTGAATTTCCTCCTTCGAAGCGGAAGTGGTCGTTGTTTTTTTGGCTTAAACCGTAAATTTCAAGAAACCCCATTGAAAAAAATCGCATGATCTGGGCGGCCAATTCTGATCACCAAAATTGGAAATTGCAAGACCAGGAAATGTCTCATGCAGTCATTGAATTGTGTCTCGGACTATACACGTTTTTCACAAAATTGTATCCTGAACCGGTTTTGCTTTGTGTGCAGGTGCATTGTCGTGTAACAAAATTACTTGCCGTGTCTTCTGGCCCATTCTGGTCGATTTTCGATCAATGCATGGTTCAAATTGATCATTTGTTGTCTGTAGCGATTAGTATTAACAGTTTCATCAGGTTTTAGAACCTCACGATACACCACACCTTTCTGATCCCACCAAACACAGAGCATTGCCTTTTTGCCGAATCGATCTGGTTTTGCAGTCGATGTTGACGGTTGTCTCGGATTAACCCATGATTTTTTCTGTTTAGGTTTTTTAAAATAAATCCATTCTGCATCGCCAGTAATAATTCGATGTAAAACTGATTTTCTTTCGTGTCTTTGAAGGAAAATTTCACAAGTGTTTTTTCGGTTTTCCATCTGTCTTTCGTTTGATTCATGTGGCACCCACTTTTCACACTTTTGGATCTTTCCCATAGCTTTTAAACGATTAAAAATTGTTTGTTGTGCAACACTTAACATTGCTGCCATTTGCTTTTGACTCAAAGTATCATCTTCATCCAATATTGCTTGCAATTCTGCGTCTTCAAACTTTTTTGGTGGTCTTGCACGTTCTTCATTTCTCACATCAAAATCATTATGTCTGAACCATTGAAACCATCTTTTGCATGATGCTTCTGATAGAGCACGATCACCATATACCTCGACAAACATTCGATGCGACTTTGCAGCACTTTTCTTCAAATGAAAACAAAAAATTAATGCTTTCCGTAAATCATCACTTTCTCCAAAAAAAAATTGGACATTTGTAACACGATGAAAAAATATGTTGTTTATTCAATTACTTGATGTATATTAAATATATTTGACAGATATCATACCAACCAAAGAAAAAAAATTTAAGGCTCGTTCACAACAAATGTTCCCTATCGACACATTTGTATCTTAACGCTCACTTCATACCGTTACACCTGATACATAATCTAATCGTACACATAAATGATATATAAGTATAAATGCGCATATCTCACTAACTTTACATATATAATTGTTCCTGAAAATATTAATTGTTATTATGTAAATATAAATATAATTTGTGTAATCTAAAGTCAAGTATATTTGCTATAAAGACCACTTTTATATTACTGAATACTAATATATATTAGTAATTTCACGATTAATTAAAAAAAATTAAAGTGTTACTAAGAACGGATATTTTCCAAGTAGAAACAGTAATATAAATTGTACACAATCATACAAATAGTAATTACAATAGAATGAATAACATTTAATGCAACAAACTGTATTATGCTAGCAAATACTTTTTGCTTATGCTGAAAGTAAATTTAATATCAATTATTCAAGGAAAACGATATTCAAAAATTTTTCCATTATGTTATACCCAAACTTGTTCTTATACCAATTTTTTACAACTGATACTTTCTTACGTGTTTTGATCTACTATGATCCAACAAATATAGCCTTTTCAATCATTTTCAATAAATTTCATTTCTAAACACATTATTGTTCTATATAGTTATTCTTGTTTAAAAAAAGTTCTTACATCTTTTTATAAAAGCTGATGGACACTTTCTAGTAAATATTTCTTTTCCTTTTATGGCTTATTTAACGTGCGTAGATCAATTAATATTGCATTCCAATTTTATTTCATAATAACGCAAATAAAACGAACTTTCATGCTTTGATGATTATTTATTACACGTGTGTTTTTTCCGGTTTCTTTTAATATAAAACGCTGTGTTTACGTTATTCGGCAAGCTGACGCTATATCCATTTTGAAACGGAAAAACTCGAATAAAAAGTATAATCAATAAAAACATCGCGCGCATATTTTTTGTTTGTACAGAATTCTAAAAAAAAAGGCAAATATACAAACTCTAAGTATATTTTTCCACGTAGGTTACAGCATAGTTTCATTGAGAGCATAAACATTGATTTACTAAATAATTTTTACTGGTTATAAGTCACGTAAACAACGTGATTAACATGTCAAGTGCATCCACTGTCAAACACCCGTTAAGCGCTTAAGTTAAGTATACGCTCAATCATTAATGTGTTCCTTTACCCCTGAAGAGGAGCAAAGAGAAGCTGGAGTACGACCGTGGAAGTGCCAGGAAGCAGGGACTGACTGGACCTGTTTTATCAACTCTATGATCGATATGCACGCGATTTACAAACTGCGCTAAACTTACAATCATTGTCGGTGTAATAAAAAAAATATATATTTAGTGCATTTATAGAAATAGGCAAATTCTTTATCTAAAACTTTATCATAATACGTTTATCCAATATGCAGATCAAATTGTTGTCCAAAATTTTCACACGAATCAAATGGAGCTGTAATATTTTCTTGTATATCCTATTCAGAACTTGTAGTTTGATTCTCTTCTTCTAATCCGCTGTCACTGTAAAGGTCATCTTCAAATACAATTGCACTCGAAAATTCTTCTGCTGGTTCATTTTTGCTAGAAGAATCCTTTTATGAGTTGTCATTCTCGCTTTTGTCAGAGGATCACCCCTTACGCTCCCTTCATATATGATAAATACATAGCAGTTGCATTGGTAATATAAAGGAAAAATACTACCAAATAATATTATTATTACATTTTCTTGAAACTTCGAGTTGTTATAGTCAATGGTGATTTTTTATTTTACCTGATGTGTACACACGTCAAACGCACTTAACTGGTTAATTAATTAAATACATGTGGTCGTAATTGTATCGTGTTTCATGTCATTTTGATCAGAAAACTTTTAATAATACGTTAAAAAATATTTCAGATAATAAAAATTAAAATAAAAGGTTAATGACAATACTTTTAAGGTTGGCTTTTCAATACCTAGGTTGTCTTTGCTTCGTGTTTGACCTGCCTCGTTTGTCCGCAGTCTCCTCTGTTGTGGTAAAAGAAGTTTTCGAAAAGACGTTCTAGAAGAAGACGCTTCCATTTTTCGAAAATTTAGAATTTTACAGAGGAGACTAATTGAGACATAACTGTAATCCTTGTTGCCTGAGCGGAAAGGATAGCAAAATCAGCGCTCCATTCAATGTATCCAGTATCTTTATAATCATCATAATACTTTGTGTTTTACGTGCATTTTGTCTGTAGACACGATGTCGATTTTTCGTGTTATAAATAACTTATAAATAAAGTGTTCACGAATCACATCGTCGAAATGGAGACGACAATCGAGGATTCCTTGAGGTTCAAAACATCCGTTTGATACGCGGTGTTATGAAGAGCGAAGCTTTATTTGTGAACGTGTGTATACGTGCTAAAATCGTGGTCAGGTTCTTAAACGAAACGATTGTCGGTATATAGGTTTTTCAAATTAAATTCACCTTTCTGCAAATCAAGCACTTTTACATATATATTATATTTAAAGAACATCGAATAATGTTAATTACGTAATGAGAAATACAAAATTTTATTATAATTCATACAATAACATAATCACATATTGAGATGAAGTATGAAAACTATGTGCAAATAATTTACTAATTTAATAATAATAATAATCCAATGAGAACCGTTTATAGACTAGATTATTTGTACGTATGTATATAGCATACGCTACTTAATTTGCTTCCTTGGAAGATTTAAATGGTAATTTTCTCCACTTAAAACTAATTTCTCATCCTTTAACCAACCATGTTTTGTCGAAAGAACCCGGAAAAATATATAACACATTACTGTAAAAACAGAAGAATTTGAACGAGCGCAAGGACGCAATATCGTAAAATGACATCGCTTACTTTGTAGCGATATATGCATGCATATATATGACAATGTGTTAAGAAATTTATGCATGATGCGTGTGCTAGCATGAAGCGCATAAACTTGAAAAATTTGAGATCAGATCGCCGGTCAAATAAACATAAAAAATCTTGTTAAAATGTCTATCTTTAACACAACTCTTATGGCAGCGTTAAAATTTCTTAGCGGATTATTATTTCTTTTCACACAAACTGGAATTTTTCAATAAAAACTAGGTAATAAAAGTACTGAGCTTTCTAATTATTAACTAAATCTAATTATTAACTAAATCTTATATCTCGTTGAATATTCCAGGAAGATATTTGACAATAAATTTCATGATGCGTTGGTTATAGAATGGTTATTGGAACTGTGTTTGAGAGCTATAGTGGTATACTGATAAAAGTTTGGACTTCCACGTAGGAGACCCGAGTTGGAGATCGCACTCATCGCCTCTGAATTTGCCATGTGATATGTATACTGCAACTCTGGTGGTTCAAAATCCATTTTAAACAGTAGGTTCTAAGCCAAATGACCTTAGCAGTTGCTGCCAAAAATGAAATAATTAATCAGTCCAGTTACCCCAGTGTCCCATTTTTTTCCATGTCTTTTTCTCTTATTTTCAGTTCACTCACCACCTTAATTCCATATCATTAATTTTACAATTTTAATTATTATTATTAATCTTTAATTATTGAGCCACGTATTAGTGGCCAAAGATTATTGTTCCCACACGATAATGTCGATTTGATCAACTGACCTCTACTCCAAAAAGACCAGATGGAGAATTAAAAAATAACAGTGTGTGAACAGAATGCTCGTAAAAGATTACAGCAAATGTATCGTTAGAAAGCGACACGAGCAAGCGAGATTAGGAGCACGATAGTGCCCGTTAATTAATTAATAATTGAAATTATTGGAACTATGTTAAAGACTTGACAACTTCGCTGGAGCAGGGTCATATCCACGAGATTCGAAGAAATTAAAACAATATCTTACTTATTTTGTGTTTTAGTACATTCTACTTTTCTAAATTATAATATACGAGCATATAATGAAGTATCGCATATAAAAATATTGGAGTATAAGGGGTAGATTCATTAGAAGTTTGTAAAAATATGGTAAAAATGAGGTTATTGAGACAATTCACTTGACGATTGAAAGCACACACACGTATACAGGGTGATACACGTATACAATTGAGTACGATATATTTTAAAACTTTTTATAAACACTTATACAAAGCGATTTTAATAACTAGGCCGAGTTATATCTCTTTCTTAAGCGAAGTTAGAAAAAAATCGTACAGGTAAAGTTTGCAGAATGGAGTTGCACTGTTTTTTTTAAACGGAACCGCGCATTTTTTTACATAAACACATTCCTTGAACCATTTTGCGATTAAAGTGTATAAAGAAAATCACCAAAAAAACAATAGTTTATGAGATATTTCGCTTTATTCGAATACTTATAACAGATACCTAAATCGTTCACTATCGTATTACGTAGACGTTTCGGATTCCAGTTATGGCTAGTTACTATGTTAGCTTTGAATCCTTACGTTACAATCATGTTTACTAACATTTTATACTCAAAGATCGCCAGCAGTCCTCGTGTGTTTACAATCATTCGCGCATTACTGTAGAGCCAGTTCAATTAGTACTTGTACAGCTTCGATCGACAGAACAATTCATTTCCATTGGTTTGGTACCTACAGCCCATCGTCTTGGTTGCCAAGTTTGCCAGGCTTGAATGCCCTTGCTTTATTCCTATGGGGATATTTGAAAAATAAAGTGTATACGCAACCTTTTGTTTCTGTTGACGACTTGAAAGAAAGAATTAGGCATCACTGTTAACTCATAACTACTGAACAACTCAGTAATGTAATGAAAAACGCCAAGAAACGTATTATAAATATTTAAGTATCTGTTATAGGTGTTCAGATACAGCAAAATATTTCACAAATCATTTTCGCTGACTTCCCTGGTACAATTTAATTGCAGAATAGCTAAATAGTTCCATTTAAAAAAAAACAGTGCAATTGTACTTTGCAGATGTACCAACGCACTTGAGAAAAAAGTCGGCGCATAGGACGATGGAGCTTTTCGAACAGCGGAAACTCTTCCTATACGATTTTTTTTTAACTTTGTTTAAAAAAGAGTTATAGCTCGGTCCAGTAACTAGAATCACCCTGTATATGTAGGATATATGAGAAAAAACTACGATGAGAAACGTAGCAAAAACGAACAAAGCTGGATTCAAAATCTATCATATATAGTGAATAATTACACACTGCTGTACATTTTATTCTTATAATATTATGTGGTGAAATTAAAAATAGATCACTGTTTTGAAATTAATTTTATTTCTCATAAACAATATAAGATTGAAGGCATAATTCTGTTTTTATGGATTTAATTTTTGGTCCACTACTGATTATTTTATGTACAAAATTCCAATCCGGGACATATTAATCCATTATTCACCATTGTCCCTTTCTTGGGACATTTGTTTTTTATTTATTTCTACCTAAGCAGTGAAAAATTTTGTTTGGATTGTTGTATTTAAATGTTGTACTGACTGTTATAAAGGTTATAAACGGAATACAAATATTTTTCTCTAATTAGCTTACTGTAGGAAATGAATAAATTAATACATTTTTTAGGTTTGCTCTTGGCTTTGGTATATAATGGGTTAAAAAGGAAATTCGATCCGTCCGGGAGAAAACGGGAAAAATTCAACGTGCGCTGATACTGCGAACAAGTTGGAAGATTATTCTTGCGAGGTACTCTCTTCCACTTAGGCACGTATTCGCAATACAGTAGAACGTCGATTATTCGAGTATCGATTATTCGAAAAACGATTATCGGAACATAAAAATAGTTACGCATCTAAATTATATGACAACGTTTACATTCGGCAACATATTTTTTTTCATGCTATAAATATTTTTGTTTAATATCTTATCCGTAATATCAGATATTACGACATATTCTCATTGTGTAAGGGCGTTTATGAAATGATTGGAAATATTTGAATTAAAACAATATCCATTTTATATTCTTTACAACTAACAATATATAATGCAAGAAGTGTATGGAGCACTTTACACAAAACCTTATCAAAGCTGTAACCAATACATGAAGTTATTTTTTAATTACGTGTTTTTCTATTTTTCGAAGTTATTACAAAACTGAGCATAA
The DNA here is from genome assembly GCA_038496175.1 of Ampulex compressa. Classification (NCBI taxonomy): domain Eukaryota; kingdom Metazoa; phylum Arthropoda; class Insecta; order Hymenoptera; family Ampulicidae; genus Ampulex; species Ampulex compressa. The sequence continues at coordinate 2,862 of JBCFXI010002320.1, read as the reverse complement.
TGAGAACTTTAAATAAAACTATATCCTATTCTAACAATAAAAATTTGCAATATTCTACTATATTTTTACGTATTAATATAAATAAAATAAAAGTAAAACACATAACTATTGACGGTCAAAAGAACAAAAAAAATACCTCGTAGTTATTTCAACATATTTTTTCTAATAATATTTGAACAGTATAAGCAATAAAAATTATAACAAAAGTGTTGCTGAAATTAAGAGAGAAATTACCTATTACTGAACGCTTAGAAAGTATTAAAATACATCTAATTTTATAACAACATATAATGCTAAAAGTCTACGATATTCAATATAATTGTCATTAATAAATATTATAAACAAAAACTACAGGAGTTATTAAGTAAATTCAGAAGTCAAAACAATGACCGTTTTTGAATGTGTTTAGAATAGGTGAAGAAATTGGCATTATGGCTATTATCTTAATATATTTCTATATATGTACTCTATTTATGAAATAAAAGAAGAGCAAGGCAGAAAAATAAATATTATAAATTTATTTAGTTATTTACATTTCGGAATAGGCTATGGAAATTCTTTGAAATTATACCGTTATAAAGTTTGAAAATTTTTAAGAAAAAAGGGTGTACTAGGTCTCTTAGGAGGGTGGACTTTATTGTCACTAGTTCAAATTTCACTTCATACACTATTTCCTCGTTGGGTTTTTTTTTATATTGTACATTCTCAATACACTTAAAAATGACGCTAATCCTTTTCATATCTTTAAGAAATCATAGTCATTTATTTTTTACTTTACTCTTATGGAGGAATATGTGAACAATCAATATTATTCATATATTCCGTCTAAATTTTATTAAGAATTAATAAGTTACTATATGAAGAAATCCTCGAAGTTAGCATTGTTACGTACAGTGAATCATTTTAATATTTAGATACTATGCGGGTTTTATGTTGATATATAGTATTACATTTTAATATAAAATCCACTATATAAAAATGCCTATTTTATTTATACAGTTTCTGCGTTTTCTATAATGATATAATTTACTTTACGCAAGATACATTAAATAATCTAATGTACAATAATGGTGATAAATTATATTAATAAATTGTGAAATTTGCTAATTAACTTTATATTGAAATGCGGTATACAACAAAATATTTTCTTTTCTTCATCATAAGTGGAAATATAATATGTTAAAACAAAAGTTTTGTGTTATCTGAACATTAAAATGACTTTTTGCGCGTGTACTTAAGACCATTTTTGAAACATTCAAAATATCAATAAAAAAAATTAACACTAATTTCAACAAATTAGCATTAACTTGCAAACAAGTAAACTTTTAATTGAGTTGTATAAGCTAAACTCAGTTTATTATACTCGGTTTAACATTTCTTTCACGTACACATGCATTTATAACTATGACAATGAGTAACTGCAGTGTGTTTCAATTAGAAAAATGCTTCTGTATTATCCGACTCGTCACTGTATTATTTCTTTTCAATAAAAAATTTAGATGTATAATACGATTGGAATAAAACTGCTATGTAATCATATGGGTCACACGTGATCTATACATTCCTATAGTCATATAGGTAGAATTGCATACTTCAATAGTATTTATCCATACAAGGGGAAACCTACAGTACATTATACGGAAATACGAAATGCACGCCATAAACTATACTTAACGTTTTTCCTCCTTAGGTCATGGTAGGGAACATGTTAATAATTAACTTCTGACAGCCCTTAAGGGAGATCGAAAAGCCACGTCTACATGGTACATGTTATTGTCTCTTGCTATCAACACCTTTTTTACATGACCAAACAGGCCGCTGGGTTACGCGGGAAAAAGTGTCAGAACCTGACTAACTGCTGATGCATCTTCATAAAAACGTTAGCGAAGATATATTGATGTATCCTCATAAGGAACGTTACCAATGACAAGAATTTATGGGGCGAAATAAAGGTCGCTTTCTCTTAAAAATTGTAGCAAAGAACGACAGTTTCTTTTAATCGTGTAATGTATATTAATATATTTACAAATCGTTGTTATAAATAGAAACCACTATTTTTGATACACAACTCACATTTGTTGAGCAACAATTTACACATAGCAGAACGTAAGTGATGGTTTATATTCAAGTTTAAGTACGACCGTTCAATCAACAGTTTGAGCTTGAGTTATTGAGCAAAACATTATATTGTATATACGTGTTGTATGTTAGGCTTTTAAGCCATGGTATTTACCTGAAAGAGAGACAACTCATCTACCACGCAAAAAAGGAGGGAAAATCCATAAACACGGCCGCGGATAGAATGGCGATTTTAGTATAATAAAATAGCGTGCTTAGGCATAAGTTTAGTATTTGATAGAGTTTAGTTTTGATATTATATTTAAGTTATATTAAACCATCATTGTAATAACATAATTTTACCATATTCGTTTATGCATGAAAAAGTACGGTAACTGAAGACAACTTTCAAGCAGTAATTCTAGGTCTAACGGAGTAATATTCACGCACTTATTTTAATTCTCCATCTGATCTTACAGAGTTAGAATTTTAGTCGATTACATCGAGTATTTGTGTGAAATAATAATTTTTGACCACTGGTATGTGACTCAATTATTAAATAATTCTTATAAGCAATTTCTTAAATGGTCTTATCCAACAGCTGTATATCCTAAGTGTAATGAACGGGAGGTAAGAAACCAACAAGCAGTTTGGTACGACGTTTCGAGACAGGTGCGAGTCATCCTTAGGTATACTGATCTAAAATATAATGCTAATACAAATGAATGCAAATGCAGTAGTTTGGTATATATATATATATATATATATATATATATAAAGAAATTAAGCAAACGGTATGCACCA
>JBCFXI010002319.1:0-25161 GCA_038496175.1 Ampulex compressa | reverse complement strand
TATATAAATATAAATTACGATGTTCCATTCTTGGCATGAAAGCTGCAGCATTATGAGACATCCTTTTAATTACGATTTTCTTATTTAATAATTAATTTGTATTCTATTGTAATTCTATTCATTTTACCCACATAACAGTTGTTGAAGCGTACCTCAGGACTTCTTGCACTCTTAGGTTGGCAAGAAAGCAATTTCGGTTTTGTAGTGTGAAGTAAAACTTATATTTTTATAGAAAGAAATAAAATTTAATCGACAACGTACTGTACATTCTCTTCGATGATCTTTTGATATTTGCCGGCAACTTTAAAATTGCGCGCTAGTAAAACTCGTCCTTATCGGCACAAAACTGAAACAAGTGCGATTTGAAAACTGTAAATACTTTCTGGCTACACTGATATTTATATCAGAAAATCGACAACTATGAAACTTTTTTTCTTTTATCAGCGTAAATGATCCCGGATACATTCTTGAATGCCTATACGAGGAAAATAAATCTTTTCCGCACAAGTCCGTTACAATAATTCTCATTTGATTTATTATTTTCTTTTGTATACAATTTTATTTTCCTTTCAATAATGTAAATTTATAACATATTTACTGCAAGTCTGGATTAAATTTTTTCATTAATCTTCCATTCAATTTTGTATTTACATTAATTCTTTTATAATCTTATTTAGACACCACCTACAAGTTTCCACTGCCAAACTCACATTCTAATATAACCACTGTTCGATAAACTGTTGAGAATTAAGTGACTGCACGCGTATTTCTATTCTACATTCATATTTCGTTGTATAGTCTATTCAGAATACATCCTTATGATGCAATAAAATTCATATTTCATCGACCCTTAATTAAATCATTGATGCTAACCGTGCTTTGTGCCCTCAAGTAAAATTTTATCACAAGTCACAGGTTGACTGCATCAGAACCCGACATATTTTGCCCATTATATTTTTAACAGCATTTTCATAAATTCTAGCTTTTTCTTTTATACATTGTGATTTAACTGAGGTCGATCGTGTCGAAAGTATTGTAACGTGTTTTCCAGCCTTAACATTTGTCATCTGGGAAACGTGGTTAAAGGAAAAAGGTTACAACAGAATAATAACAGACGTTGGTGGGTAATTTACTCCGCCTAACGCGCATTTCCATCAAACTAACTCGCTCTTTGCAGTAAACTGCGCTTGTCCTCGACGAGCCATAGTCCAGCAACTCTGCGTCAATTTAATCTACCACTGAGAGTATTTGCACGTATGTTGTAATTTAATTCTCTTCCCCCCTTTACTTCCTTCGCCTGCATTTATCTGACTTATCACACGAATTTTCCTTGCACCCGGAAATAATGGGTTTAACCCTTTGCGGATCAAAAGCGGGGAAACCGAGCGCTCTGTGGAGTAGAGTCAATGCAGCGATCATTGTTTGAAATTATTTCAATTGCTTTTTTCAATAACATCTTCAGCATAAACATTTATATACTCTGTCGTGTACGAAATGAACAAAAGTTTTAATATTCCATTTTTAAAAAAAGGTTAAACCGAAGATTGCCCGAACGCACACTCGAATGGTTTTTCATTCTTGATTGTCATTTATCGAACGCATAGGTACGTATGAGAATTTCGGCAGTACGTATTGCTTTTTTTTTCGCGGAACGCATGTACGCGTATATCGTTTCTATCGTTCGATTTCGTCGAACGCACATCTGACTTTACTCGATACAGCCTGTGTTCTCGCTGAATGGGTACATGCATCAATCGTCTGCACAGGATTAAAAATGACTCGTGATGAGGAGTTTTCGTGGCGACAACTGCTAACAGTGATGGACGACCTCCTGTAGGAGACCGTCCCGATATCTTTAGCCCGCGGGAAATAGAACATTTAAAATACGTGGTGTCGACGTAACATATTGGAAGGTTAAATTGAACATGTTGAAATGCAACCGCCTGTATATCAAATTCGATTCTAATTCCTGTCCAGTAGATACGTTGCCATTTTTTCCAGGCGATCAAATTCGGGAGACAATTTTCCCGGGCTATTGTTTAGTGACATAACCAAGATTAGTTCAGATCATGGAGAGGGGGTGATTACACTTTTATTATTTTTTTTTTTTTACGAATCTACAAACTACATTTTTTACAAATGGTATTGTTTTTTATGTGATGATAGGAGAACGTTTAGGTATCCTCGAATAGCATTGGGACAACTGATTTTCTATCACTTGTGCCTATGGTGTTTATAAATAACTCAATTGTTCTATACTGAATTTCATTTTTAGGCCTAAGAGTTTTTGTATTACTTTTCTTATGATAAGATCAGTAAATTATGTTTATTCGATCCAGGAGTAAATCGGTGCTTTCATTAATAAAAGCAACGTTTCGGCTCTCTTGTGAAATCCTTATCAAGCAACAATGACAAACTTAAATTTAATCGCTTAGTAAAAGAAGAGAAATGTATAATTAATTGTTTCTGCAAACGGAATTGAAATCTAAGTGTGGAGAAATAAACCTACCTATAATTAGTGACAATCTAAAACCTGGATTGCTTGCGAGTTGTGTTATGTCTACTTACAAGAGTATGTAGTGGTATTTGTATTTTCTGTTTCTCTATCGGGTTTTATTTGGTAACGAAAAGTATTTCTCCACACATAGATTGAAATCTAAATCTACGGAATTGAAATTCCGTTTGCACAAACAATTAACTCTACATTTCTCTTCTCTTACCAAACCGTTAAATTTAACCTGCTTGTCATTGTAGTTTGATGAGGTCTCCACAGGAGAGTCGAACCGTTGCTTCTATTAATAAAAGTACTAGTTTACTCGTGGACAGAATAAACATCATTTACCGATCTATTTTATTTCATTTCACAGGCTTCATAATCCGATACATCGTACTCTTTCGAAATCGATACACCGTTCACGATAAAAAAGAGATAAAGTAAAAAGTACAATTTAACCTGGACAGCCGGAACATCCTGCTGTCCAATTGTTTTTTGCTTGATTTTAGGGGAAGGGGGCTGAAACCTGAGCCCCCTGGAACCCTGGATACGTCCCTGCACTTGCCTCTTACGACCTCCGCCGTCATAAATCTAAAAAGCAGCGCCGCGGACGCACGTGCGTGCAGGCGATTTCTTTCCTTTCGCCGGCCCTCCGTGTAAGAACACGCCAAGGAGTGGCGTAAAGGAAGAGGTATGAAGAGGGAGACCGAGATTCCTCTTCGTAACATATGGTCTATTAGGACTAATAATAGTAGCCGCATCCAGAATCGTATAGCCGCGGAGCGCCACTGTGGCGCGTTGTAACGGAAGTTAATTTTATTACCGACTGACCAATATTCTTCTTCGCATTGTTCTCGCGATTTTTGTTTCATTGGACTCCGCATGTCCCGAATGTTTTTCTATTATACTGTCCAGCTCTATTAGACGTGCATATTCTGTCTTTCTTTTGTCACTGCACTCAGCCTTCGTCGCTCGCGAAGTAAAATGATGTGTCTCCCAAAATTCACGCAAGAAGTAATTTTAATAGAAAACACAGATTTATAATTAAAAATTGTACGATTCTCCCAAAATTCACGCAAAAAGTAGTTTTAATTCAGAACGCAGGTTTACAATCAAAGATTGTACATTTTTTACTGACTCATAATGTATACAGTATAAGGTTATGTATGGAATAGTATATCGGATAAAAAGGCTTCCTTGGCTTTGCTGGCACATACGTGCTCTTTTGTTGAAATTTTCCATGACCGTTTTGCGTAATGCGATTGAATTTCATGGATACCGCGTTCAATTTCCGCTTTCAAGGCGCGGGTGATCATGGGCTTGTAGGAATAAACCTTAAAGTTCAAGAAACCTGAAAGAAAAAAGTCCAACGGCAAAAAAAGAACGGCAAGTAAATCGCACGATCTGAACGGCCAATTCTGATTATCAAAATGAGAAATTACACGACCAGGAAATGACTCATGCAGTAATTGAATTGTTTCTCGGACTGTACGGCATATGGTACCGTCTTGTTAAAATCACATGTCGTCCACATCCATATCTTACAATTTAGACAAAATAACAACCGAATTATCATGTCGCAGTAACGAGCACCATTAATTGTTATTCCCTGACTAGTCGTATTTTCGAAGAAGTTCTGGGATGTTGAAAAACTTGTTCAAGGAAGACCAAAGCGTTTAAGATCACTAATTGCTCCAGTTTTCCTAAATTTTTAAATTAATCTCTTTCCAGTTAATGCAATTGTATCAATACTCCTATCATATTTTGTACGAAAATCACGAAATGTAGCTGATAATCCGTTATTTTGTTTTTTAATATTCCTCACCAATGAAAATGCGTTATCCTTACGTGTAGGCCTGCATTTTTAATAATCCTGAACTGCCAGCTATCTAACTTTTTTTTTCCTTTGCAATATTTTACCGCAGAAATGGCACAAAATTCAAATCTTGCATGAACTTGGGGACACCCTTCAGATGTCTCCGCAATAGCAAACACGAACCATGCCTCCTTTCCCTCGTAAGCGCTCTCGTTACGTTCTGTCGGACCACCGTGGAAAACAAAGAGTCCTTGCGAAGTACAGTCTTTCAGTGGTAATAGCGTACTCTGACCGCGAAATCTCGTATTTCATCATCTCATGTTTTTTAGTATCAAACCTTCCCAGGTTAACCTGCGCAATTTTTTTACATAGCAAGGATTTCCTTAACATCAGTCATTTTTTGAACGATAAGCGTTTCGAATTATCTTCAATGTGAAACAATGCGTATCCTACCTCCGTTTCTCTCACGTTTGACAAGGCCAAATGGTGATCGAAAATGTAACTTATTAATTCAAAATAGAGATACTGCATGGGAACGTTTAGAAACCAATGATCCATGTCAATGATTCCATGAATCCATTATTTACCATTGTCCCTTTTTTGAGACGCTTGTGTTTTACTTATTTCTACCTAAGCAGTAAAACTTTTAGTTTTGATTGTTATTCCTAAATGATGTACTGACTGCTGTAAAACAAACTCAATAAAAATATTTTTACTCTAATTAGCATACTTTAAGAAATTAATGAATTAGTGCATTTTTTAAGTTTGCACTTGGCTTTGACATATAATGGGGTAAGATGCAAAAAGCTTCATTCGAGGAAATCTTCGTAAAATGTTCTTGCTCATTGCCTGTCGGAATTTCAGCATCGATCATTAAAGTCGTTTAGCCTTGATTCTACTGTTTTAAAACGTATCTCAGTTCACCAGATTTAAAGGATAAAAAAGTGAGTAAAATTATAAGTGCTCTAATATGTTTTACATTATTGTACTTTACTTAAAATTCTAATAGTACAAATCAGTTTCATTTTTTTACCTCCCTTTACCTGCGTTTCTAATAGTATTATATAGTATTTAATGTTATTTAATATAATGCGTCTTTTTCGTCTGTCCACCAGAAATATGTCACATGAAAAAATTTGACGTAAAATGCCAACGAAATCCAATAAGCGGTGATCGGTAAATGATGCAAGATTGTTGAGATTTGATATGTCGGATAACTCTACGTATATCATCACGTTTGTAACCAAAAATAAAATATCAATATAATGCATATTTATAACTGCGTTATTATATTATTGAATTTATCATTAAAATATTATATACAACACAGAATATTTATAGAACACAGATTTGGCATCAGGAAATAGCTAAGAACGAATGTAGAATAAAGGGGGTCAGAATAAATTCGAACACGAACAAATAAATACCGATATAGTGTTCCAATTTCTGATTGTTAAATACTATCGAAAATAAGAACCGCTTATCCATATTTGTTCAATGTGACCCGCTAATTCTTCAACCGTGTATGTATAGATGGCGCGATCACGTTTCTTCTGCTCAGTGCCTGAAAGTGTCATTATTTCTATCTCTGGAGTCGAACTGTCTTTACCATCACGGTTTATCCAGATCGCTCTGTGATCCGCGAGATTTTTAAGCTTAGGCCTAAACTTAGGATAGAGGCGACTAGCGTGTGGTGTAGGAAAGATGGGAGGATGGATAAAAAAATCACGGTATAGGAAAACGATTTAGAGCAGGGATCGGCAAACTTTTAGCAGAGAAGATTTGTCAAGGAAAACAAAAAACCAAGGTATCCAAGAGCCATATACGTATATATGTATGATATATACATGGGCTCTTGCCATACAGTTGCACATTTGCGTCTTAAATAAATCATAAGTACACGGAATAAAACTTGATATCAGTTATGATAACTTAACATCATTAGTGATGTTATTTGTTCACAGAAATTAAATTGTAAGTAAGGTATACATAAAACGAAATTATGACAACGACTGATAAATATTTAACTCTTTATTATAATGTTAAAGTATAAAATAATTTATATATAGTATTGATATGTTGAAATGTAAAATTTAAGTTCTAATTAATTCGAACTATGGCTTTGCGTTTTGTTCGAAGGTTTGGGTAAATAGGTTTGTATGTTGCTGTTTTTATTGTAATTTTAAACACGATTTCAGGTTCCTACCAATAAGACGATTTCTTAGTTCACTGTTGATGAGGTTCATGTTCAAAAAAGATCGTTTGCATGAATATATAGGACCGAAAAAAGATCCAACAAACACCAAACGCTAGTTTTTTTTTAATCGATCATATGAGTCAGGAATACTGTTCCAGGTGTTGAAAATCATCAGATTTTCCTTCTCAAGGTCTTTCAAAGGAAACCACTTCTGCTGTGAATCAAATTCACATTTGTTTTTCTCTAATATTTACAAATCAGCACAAAGACCCTCAAATTTAGAAGTCCATAATTATTTTTTTCTTTAAATCCAAGAATTGTATTTCAAAATTGCCTTGTATAAGCCGAACTTTCAACAATTCGAAATCACAATTGAGTTAATTTAATCATAGTGTTAAGTTAAACATCGACATTTATGACGCTATAGGCGATATTTGCTGTCATTAGCGGCAGCACGTAGTCATTTGCGCAAGAGCTACACTCGAGAGGTCAAACAGCCACACATGTAGCACGCGAGCCCCGGTTTGGCGACCCTTGATTTAAGGTATCTAAAGGCAGTATTCTCTAAGTATAAGGAATTATGTTATAAAGACAGTTATTATAACGAGTACAGATATGATAGACGTGAAGAGATTTGAAGTACGATAAGAAGCGCATAGAAGTACAATGTTCGTTTCTGTACTGTACCCATTGTTTTAATATTATTAATAATCCATCGTAAGTACATCAATAATTTTGAGTAAATATGAATTTTACTACAGTACTAAACTGACATTTTTCTTATCAGAGAAACGATCTTTAATTCTCTAGCATGGAGTTAGAGAAGTACGATCGCGTTATTTGACAGTTTTTCAATGGTTTTTCTGAATTTCGTTAGAAAATTAAGAAATGCAATTTCTTGCAAATATTTAAGGAACTGTACAATTACCATGTAACTGATACAAAGATGATGATCAACCAATGCCTTTATCTACTACATTAGCCAGCGCCGAAATTTTCTAAAAGATGATGTAAAAAGGTTGACACTTAACCGTTGTACAATTCTAAATATGTACCCGAACGACACACATATCTCGAGAACAATATAATCAGACGACAGACGTACTGATTCTACTGATGTTAGATTGTAAAGTGCTCTTTCAATGTTCTCTTTCAAATTCTCTAAATGAGTTGTTTATTTGGAAAGTGACCTAAGTCTAATTGTCAATTATTTTTTATTGCTCGTAATTACGTGTACTACTTTACAAAACACGAAATTAGCAGTCATAAACAACAGTTGTGGTTAACAATATTCAGAGTTTATACAATTATTATGGATACATAAGTTTTCCCAGTTAGTTCAACAATTAAAATCGTCACTTTGAAAGTGGCTTACGTCTAATACATTACCGATAATGGTCGAAAGTGCAGATTTTCAAATGCCTGAAGGTAATGATGTCCCATTTTAATTAATTAGTATAATTAACATACTGTTTGTATCCAAGATTATTATAAAGTTATCAAAATGCGCCGGATAGGAATACCTTTATTATTTTAAATAAAATCGCACAAGAGGATCTCATATCATCCAGATTTTTAGAAGACGCAGTTTTTAAAAGTGTAAACAATTCTAATGAAGAAAGAACAAATCGGTTAAAAATATGCTGCATGTGTTGTTTGAGAAATTAACCGTATAAAATTTTCTATAAAATATAAATGGATAAGAATGCAAAATTTAAAATCCTGTTATTACCACGTCGGTGTGAACTAAGAAAAATCGAAAATATTGTATTGAGCATTATATAAAAATATAGGACAAATTATAATAGCGAAATATAAGGACATAATGGACTCCTTCGACGTGTACTCCCAGACCACCAGGAGTTCTTCAAATCCCACCCGCGTACACAAAATATAGATCAACAGTAAAATGTGATGTAATTTATATAATGAAACTTCCTAAATTGCATAACTTATATTTTTGAAATATTATAAAAAAAATATGAAAGGAATAGAGTATCGCTTTTTTTCAATTTGAAGTTTTTTAAATGATGTCGAATGGACATGGGCACTTTCAAAATCGATACCAAATCTAATTGTTAACTTTGTAAGTGGTTTAAGTCCATTTGTAGGAAGAAAACACATATTACCCATTCAATAATTGTTATTATTTTAATAGGAATTGTAAATTTAACTCTTTTAGATACACTTAAGTGGAGTAATACAATAGATTGATATCTTATACGTATATTTTTAATTTCGTTGAAACGCAACTTCTTAAATATCTCGATTTGAATATAAATGGACTTAGGACACTTTCAAAATAAGTGGCTCGGATAAAAGTACGATAAAATCGTTTATTATATGAAACTATCATAGTCTGTTGATGTTTTAACTAGTGCGTTACATAATTCATTTTGTAGGGAAACGTGTAAATTGCGAAAGCAAGCAAGGTCTAAACCAGCAGCACGATATCGTAAAAAATATAATGCTAGACGTTAAATCCAAATAATTCTCACGTCAGTAGCTATTTTGATTTCTATAAAAAGATCTACAAAGCTAATGCGCATCAACTAACAGCGATGAAGTAAAAGCCTAACGAGCGTGAATACACAAATCATTTAGTCTTTGGAGATATCGCAGAAAATATAACAAAAACAAAAATGTTAATAATATGTATAATTTTCCGGGACTAAGAGGAACCAAGCGTAATGTGGAGTGTTCATAAAGTCTCAATTCATTCTCGTGGATATATTAATATTTTTGTATGGTTTCTTTTCATGTTTAGTCAGGATGATATGCTAGAATACTAATTATAGGAGTAAAGATCGGATAAAAATACTAAAAGTAGGCGAAAAAGAAAACTGATTGTTGGAGCTTGATATTAGCATCTAATCTCAATAAATCTGATCGCGGAATTCCATTAGTTTCTATCGAAATTTAGGCTGATACCAGCTATCCCTAATGTCGACAATATCAATCCATTTGTGTGTTTACAACTGAAAAATATCGCTTTACAGTGTGAGCCAAAATCCATGTTTTTGGCACTGTTAATAAATACGGCTGTTGTGCGTGGGATAATGAGCTACCTTGTACTATCTTTGAATGACAAAGGGACATACAAAAAGTAAACGTACTTGTCTCGAAGTACGGTTAAGTAGGAAAATGATGTAGAGTTTTTGAAAGCACATCTGTGAGCACTGAATGCCGTTTTAAACACTGTCTTTCAGCAAAAATTCCCTTGTTTTCAGACAACGACGAAAAAACAATATTTAAAGAACGTTAACTTCACGAGCAAGGAGGTTAGAAGTTCCTAATGTAAACAATATTCAAAGAACCCTAATTTTGCAACCGGTAATTTTTGTAAATTTAAGTCAGTAAAGTTTATTAATTGTTAAGGAAAGTACGTGAAAAAACTTAGAAATTATTTGCATTAAATACATAATGTTTGAGGAATGCTTTCTTACGCACTAACCTCATAAAATACGATTTTCGTCGTGTACGTTATTTTACGTTATTGTGGAGAAAAGACATTTACTAATATGCTATCCAATAAAAAATATAGAAGAATATAAAATATCTTTCAAGGCCATAAACTCATATACATGATACGAAGAAACATTGTGTGCGCTAAAAAATTGTAACCGCAAAGCGATATGCGCATCCTGCGTTAGGTATATTAATATAAATATATAGTAGATTGTATCATATGAAACCGCCGTACTTAAAGTTCAGGTAAAAATATTGCATCTAAAAAAAGCAGGCTCCACCACTTTAAATCATTAATACAGGCTTAATATTTTTCTCTCAACGACAGCTTTATTATAGCAGGCGCCATACAAGATATATGAGTTGTTAATGACTTTTCTGCTAAAAGATGTATAAATAACAAAAAGTCCGACAGGACTTGTTTGTACAGTTCGTAAATAGTAGAATAATCAATTTCCATTATCTTGGTTCAATGATTAAAGAATTTGATATGCGATATCTTAAAATTGGAACAATTCCAGCCAAGCAAGAGAATTTATAATTTCTCATTTCTTTATTTTCGTGAGCTGATTGAAAATCAGATACAAACATTATGGAAATATTTAACATCGTCGGTGACTGTCAAACAATCTACAAGTATAATGATCGGCGCATGTACGGCGGTGTTTTTGCAATTGATAAACCTGAAATAAATTTTACGTCTTAAAACGACTTTATATAGAATAGACATTGAATAAAAATAAAATAGACATTGAACACATACTCTTTATATTGATTTAAAAAGGTATATATACTAAGATTGTATATTTTTCCATCTGTAAATATAGAGTTGAACATGTAAATTAAAGCATATTCAATGTGGAAAAAATGGCTGACGTAAAAGCCAGCACGCAATGCTGTGAGAACGCTCAAAATCAAGGCGATACGTATGTAAATTACGAAAACGCATAGTTATAGAAGCATTAATTTTTTAAAGTTTTGGCACTCGACAAAGCTGTCAGAAGTTACTTATGGTATCAAGAACCAGATTGAATTACTATTAACGTGAAAATATTAAATTATAAGATAATTATCTTTAAAATAAGCAAGAAACGTGCACAGCAACATAATTTCACAATGCAGCGTATCTCATTCAGAGGTACATATCCATTAATTACGAGCGGACTTGTAACTGAACGAAAGTAATTAATCGTCAATAGGCGATATAATACGAGATTAAAGCCGATAATTAATTAAACCACAAAATACCTCCTAGAAACCTTATGTAACACCGAGGGGGATACTAATTCTGAAACGTAATGTACTATAAATATATAATGTGTTGCAATGTATATTACGCACATATCGTCGTTTACCTAAACGATAATAAGCTGTTGCTGCGAATAATTTACCAATATTCTGTAGTAGAAAATTCATGAAATTGTCTGTATCGATCACATTTATGAACATAGTAGCTTAAATTGGACGAGGACAGATAGATAAAGAACTATAGACGTAGATCTACGCGTACAAAATAATATTGAAAATATGTTGAAAAAGAGTTATCATTAGTAGAGATGTTTTAGAAAAATTACCTTTAGTTATTGAAGTGCATAAATTATTACAGTTATATACATGTTCCCTAAGTTCCTTCAAAACTGATCATTCAATTTTCTTATTATAGATTTTAGAAAATATTAAAAAATGCAGGGATTAGACAAAAGTAATATCATTTCTATTTAAACCTGCAGCTGATCGAATTGACTCCAGGCTTGTATCGATTGCAGCACAATATCATACAAATGCAAAAATACAAAATTCTATTCCCACATTTTCCTTCATATAATCAACTCATTGTGGTAATCAAGGGCGCATATATTAAATAAAATGTAGAGTACAAATCAAAATTAATTTAATTAATTCATGACTATTTTCAGCCTGTATGCTTGTATAAAACGATAATTTGCGTATAACTTGTATAAAAACTTGTAAAAATAACCTTTCGTGACTCAAAACTTGAAAGAAAAATTATAAATCGGATTAAAATGACGTAGAATACGATTAATATCATTGGCTATCAATATTAATACAATTCGGTTGAATAGACGTTAATACATATTTATGATCATAGCCATAGGCATTTTGCTACATTTAATTACATCTGCGGATACGTTTTAACGAGCAATTGACGGATTAAACTGCTAGAAAATTATAATTGCAATATATCTCGAGCATCTATGCAATTTCATCTATTCTTACGAAAACGAATTATGAGAACTCCCTTTAAGCTATCCATTTTTTAAAATATTTTTAATCATTTAAGCTCAAATAAATTAAAGCATTTTTAAGGACTTTTAGTTACAAACAAATAAACGGAAGTCGTGAAACTTTTGAAAGAGCAATATGCTATAGACAATAACAGTATACGTAGTTTATGAGCAGCATGGCTCTAAAAAAGAAAAACATTCTACTGAAAACGCTGCGTTGAAAATGAAAGAAGCAAAGACAATGAGAAAGGCAAGAAGCTGTGTCTGGGAATTTAAACCAACGAACGACTTCGCGACGGAACATCGTATTGTTCCCGCACATCGAAAATAACATCAAACGTATCCGTGCAAAACTCATACGCCTCTAAATGTTTCAGGAATGATATAATTTCACAGATTGCATATGCGACTTAGAAAATTATCACTTCATAATTAGCAACTCATTTCTTACGTGTAATCAAAAATACGTTAACACTAATTAATTCGTTTAAGTCCCAACATCTAAAACTACAATAATGATGAAATTGAATAGATTATTGAGTCATTCAGTGGCTCGTTAAAGATTATTGTTTCTTCTCGTAAATACTTGTCTTGTTTATAAAATATTTGAACCTGACATAATTCTTAATTATATATATATATATAAATATAGTAAAACACCATGATAATAGAAGAAAATGATGAATCAAGTGGAAAGCATTAAGAAATATAGTATTTTTATGATTATAATAAGAAACAATTATTTGGTGACGTCAATTAGACAACCGTTATTATAAAACAAATGATTAAATAACAAGTTTTACTTATCCTAATGATCTATATTTCCAGTAATACTGAATTATAACCCTTTCATTATAAAGTTTCAATAGAAAAATGATGTTCTTTGCATAACTTTATTGGATATTTAAAAATATTAAGACGCCGCTTTCAAATACATAAGTGAGATTTGCAATATACAATTCGTTGATTTATTAAAAATCAAATATATTTTAATATAATATATTAATTATTTGTCATAGAATACTTAAAAAAAACTTTTTTTTTATCCATTTTCATATAATGTAGTTAAATATTTACATTACTTAATCTTCCCTTTACAAATAAAACATTAGAAATTTTTCGTAAAAAATTAACCTATCTTGTCCTATGCAAACAAGCTTTTAGAACAGGAAGTAATGCTTTTTATCCTCTTAACGAACGACAACGAAATTAAACTTAAACCAGCAAGGAGTAATGAACGTAAAAGAGCAATGCACTGCTGTGCACTGTGACGTTGCCAGAGAACAATCCTTAACAGCGTATATTCGATTTACGTAACTAATACGAGAGCGATTGAAAGCGCACTTCCAGGATTTCCCCTCACGCATGGAAAGTCGGCCGGCATTAACCGGCCCGCAGTCATTATTTTCGCGCGCTCCGCAAGCGGCATATTAAGTATTTTCTGAATAACCGCCCGGGGTGCAAAAAGTCCAGAGAACTCATGACACCACCCAAGGTGCAGGCCACGTTTTAATTGTTAGTTGGCGGGACATTGAGGTGCAACCGTCGTGTAAGACCGCAATTAACGGGGACTAGAATAAAGGGGGTGGCGGCGTGGTGGTGCAAAAAAAAAAAAGAATAGAGGAAACGCCACGTCTGGGAATCTAAAACAAGCCGGCAGCGCGTTATTGTTACTTGATGCTAAAAATACCAGGTGTCCAGGAAAATACGTCGAGACAGCCATGAGGGAATGTGGAAGCCGGAGCCGGCTCCTCGGGGATTTGTAAATTTAGCGTGCGGTTATAGCTTTTACCGTTGCACCGGAAAATAGAATGTATAAGCGGTATCGAATTTCCGTCGAGAATGTCCCCGAATTACGCTGCCTCGCGGCACTGATTAATTTAAATTCATTACCACCCGTGAGTACATTGTAATTCGTCACATCTGCCGCAGGCGATTTTCCTTCGCGCAAAATCGGCGCCCTGGAGTATCGAAACAGGATATAATACGCGGCAAGTTTTGGCAATATCTTTATAACCAGGTAGATGTAGCAAAGGGGGCGGGGGATAATTAAATTTGATCAACATTTAAACGACCATGATTAATCATCTGTTTATTTTGGGTACGATCGATAATATCGGCCACGTCAGCGAAGTGCCAAAATTGGAATAAAGGTAATATGAAAAAGATCGTTTGTTATATTCGTTTGCATTTGTAGATCAAGCTTTTATCGGGCGTTTTTCTGGAAAAGCGCGTGTAACGTAATGCAGAATAAATAGCCATATATAATATTATGTCTAGAAAAGGGGGAAGGAATTGAAATCATACGTGAAAAGGTATAGTCGAATAAGTATGGTAAAAGCGCCTGTCAATAAAATTGGACTTGGTTTACATTAATTTAGAGATTTCTCAAAGAAAATCGACTTTTTCGAGTATCATATCCATAATAAATATTACTTCTAACATAGTTATAGAACAAATAGTAACTTTTTTTGAAGTGCCATTTTTTTTTGCTCGGTGCGTTGAAAAACCACAAAAATAAATAAAAGGTATTCTACCCGATGGTCTTTGCATTTTTAAAGCTCCGCAGAAATTTTGACTGTAAAGTCACTTTTCAAAAACCTCAAAAAATTATTATTACAATATTTCGAGAGAAAATGTTCATATTTTTACAATTTTAACGGTGTCTTATGGTTATTGATGTATAATTTTTCCCATTTTCAGAATGGGTGTATCGTACTTAAATTATGAATCGATATTTGCAAAGCTGCCGTACGTAAATGAGTGCTTTCGTGCAATTGATGTACTTTATTCATTACGTGGGCATCGTATACAATTTTACAAGCGTTTTTGTGTATTACATAAAACAACGTACTTAATTTGCATATGTCGTACTTGTAATGCTTGTAAATTCTTACTCTATTGCGTGTGTAAGAGATAATCAGCGCCTCCAACTTTTGTCAGTAGTATTATATTATTACGCCGGCAGAAGTTAGTGCATTGTGATCGAGGAAAATCGGATTTCGATCAGGGCTATGGTTGTCAATGGTCGCTGATAACAGCGGAAGCGTATAGAAACGGTTCACAAAGACGGTCATAACATTGTACGTGACTTTCCGTATATTCGTAAAATAAAGTAGAGTCCTTAAAATGTTATTCGTTGCATTGTGTTTGCTGGAACAACTTTATGTTTCAGAGCCAACAATATTATCAAGTATTTTATTTAAATTTTTCACTAGGTCAATAAATTGATCGAAAAAAACATTAGAAAATTCTTCACTAAATCAATGAATAAACAATGAAAAACTTTTTTCTGAATTTAAATAACCTTATACGTTAGGTTTTTGTTATAAAATATTTTTACATTTATTTAATAAATTTAGAAAATGAGTATTATCAGTACTAATATTAATGCGCAGGACTAGCAACGTCATACGTTCCATTATTCAATTAATAGCTTATGCAGTAGTTAGTTAATGACGTTTCTATGGAAAAACTGCTATTAAATACTTTGTATTATTTTCCTACTTATATAGGGAAGCGTACATTAGGAATACACATGTCCCCTTTCCTCATTAAAATTTGGAGATTGTTATTTATGTATGCTTCCGTGAGTAATTCCCATTATGATTTTCGTGACATCATCATTTTCGGCAGCACAAAATGGCATGATCGTTTCCATAATATGTGTATAACCTGTTGTCCCGCAAATAGCAAATGATTTTCATCAAAGCAAACTTTTTTTGTCCCAAATAATGTTTTTCTAAATATTCATTATTTAAGTTTTTCTCACGTCGAAGATATGTTATATGGAAAGTAAATAAAAACAAATTGGTTATATCAGTTGTATTAGTTTTATTCTATATTTTTATAGTAATACCTGAATCTTCTATTTGAAATTAACAAAGAAAAGGCGTGTTTATCCTAAGCTTATGACATGTAAATTCTTTATACTCAAATCCAAAAATAAATTCTGCATTGTAAGCTGTTTTCAACCTAATAAACGTTTTAAATTTTACACCGTTTAATGCATATAAATGTATTTGCAATGATATACAATGGCCATTTAATGAATAAATACTGTAGCGTTTATTGTTATTTGATATATATGTATATATATATATATATATATTTTGCAAGTCGCCTAGGTCCATTTGTTAATTATTTTTCACTAACTGTACAATATTAAAATAGTTTTCACAGAAACATTTTACAATTAACTATATTCAGATGATACGATAATTTTCGGCACATACATTTTCGCAATTACTTCAATAATTAAAAACATTACTTTAATAGTGGCCTTAATCAAATTAGAGCAGCGAAATACAAGGACATGTTGGACTTATCACGATATATATCCCCCAATTACCAAGACTTCTTCAAATTCCTCCCGCATACACAAAATGTAGATAAGCAGTAAATTGTTATGTAATTTATATAGTCAGGCATTCTAAATTGCATAAATTGTGTGTTTCAACCGTTGTAAAGAAATATAAAAGAAATTGAGTATCGTTTCTTGAGTTTGAAGCATTTTAAATTATGGCGAATGAACTTAGGCTTTTTCAAATTCTATAATAAATCCAGTTGTTAATTTTGATAATGACTTAATTTCATTTCTGGTAAGAAAACACATATGTCCACTTAATAATTGCTATTATTTTAATAGGAATTGTAAATTTAACTCTTTTAGATACACTTAAGTGGCGTAACACATTGATATCCCATACGTATATTTTTTATTTCATTAAAACTCAAACTCCTAAATATCTTGATTTAAATGTAAATTCATTTAGGCCATTTTCAAAATAAACAGATCACACGCACGCACGCACACACACACGCGCGCGCAAAAAAAAAAAAGCGGTTCGTAATAATAATTAATATGGTATTTAGGATATCATAAAAGAGCAAATTAAAATGAAATTACTTGATGAATAAAACGATAATCTTCTCGCGACTTTAAGACGTACATTCCTTAGCTATCCATCTATGACTGCCTTTTCTACGCGCTTGCTCCTTTACCCAAAATCGGCTCTTCCTCCTCCGTGCGCGCTCCCTAGTTCAAAGTGCATTTGCACGGCATGCAGATCAACGACCTCTGTCCGTTTACAGCGATACTAAGTATACATGTATTACAGGAGACCGCTTCTTTATGTATAGAAGTTTTTTAAAGTATAATACATCTCTCTAAAAAATCTGGACCAAATGTTGCGTGTTCGCAATGACTGTGCGCAACTTAATGATGCATAGCACTTTTAATTTATTGAGTATGACATGGTACTCCTAATATTCTTGCTCAGCGAATTAAGTAATAGTTGTTGCAGCGGTCTTGATGAGCAGTGATTTTTATTTGTATCGAGGTAATAGGACGTGGTAACGAAACATCTTAATAGAAAGACTTTTTATGCCTTCAGACGTATAACATGTCTACTTAGCTTCATCTATTGTAAAACCGCATGAAAAGCGAAAGGATAAAGGTTCTTCTTGATGTTGTCTAGGAACGTCGAATGTTCGGGATAAGTAGTGGACCACCTCTTGCGACTAGTATAATATCACATAGTACTCCTAATCTTCTAGCTCAGTGCATTAAATAATAGTTCTTACAATGGTCTTGACACGCAGTGAACAGCTGTTTCACAATGAATAAATCTAAGTAGACTTATTATACATCCGAAGGCACAGAATATATGCACAATAATAAAGTTTATCAAACTTCACCAATTATACGACAAGCTGTGTGAACTGAAATCATATGGTGCACTGAAGACAGAGTGTTTACGCAGACTTGGCTGCTAAAAATGTTGTTAATTTGATGATTTATGTGTCAGTGCATGTTGTGTGAACTGGTTACCCGAATAATGTTCTGTACTGGACGCAGAATGTTTAACACGTTTCGTGCCACGTGTACGGTAAACGGTACACGCAGACATATTTATTAAATATGCTGAAAACATACATTGTACGACAAATTTAATTCTGTAAAATATATTTCGACCAAAGAAATGGGGTATTATAAAAAATGCAGCATAGAACAAAGTACATAAATTTGTTTAATTGTTATACATACGATCATAATAATTATATGTAATAGTTGAAACTTATTTTCCAACGGAAATAAATGGAAAACAAAAAATGTTATCTCCGTATATTTGCCTATTCTCCCTTTTGTTAAATATTTGATTTTCCTTGTTTTTTACAGCAGGTTACAGGATACAGCAGGTTCTTTTTACTATTCAAAAAGTTTTGTACTGACCGACATTTACAATCAAATTAATTGCAGCGCCACGTGTACCGTAAATGGTACACGATATGATAACCACTCTAAACAAGCTAATTACTTATGGATCGATGAATTAATGAAATATTGTCTGATAATGTATCAGTCTTTAGTCAAAACAACAAATGGTCTGAACGACAAGTTGAGCAAAAACGATTTGGCACGAAACGTGTCAAGCAGATTTGGTTGCTGGTAGTGTTGTATGTCAGACGATTTATTAATAATTGCTTGACTGGAAAAGGTAAGAAAAGGAAGATAATCTGTGTGGGAGGAGTTTTAAAACCAAAAATGAAGGGACGTAAAAATATATTTCCTGATTGGATTATACTCTCCGTTACGTCTAAAGTCATGTCGAAAAACCTGCATCCGATTAGACTTATAAAATATCGGTTTTCAATTTCTTAATCGTGCCCCTACTTTGAAAAACCTGAAACAATCAAATATTAATCATGATCGATGCTGTAAAATATAAATATAGTTATTCAATACTTTCATTCTAAAATCAACGCTTAAAAACTTTCCAGGTGTTTTAAAAACTAATTTGATAGCCAAGAATTCTGAAAAGCTCACATCGCTGTACGCCACTGTATCGAATATCCCCTACATTTTCGTTACTAATTACGACGGAGTGCCGATCTCCTAAGATTGCTGAGTGATTTCCACTTGCCACTAACTAAGAGGGTTTTGTCCACGGCAACTCCTGACCGTTCTGAGATCGTGGAAACTGAAGGTTCCAACGATTAACTCTTGAGACTATCCCACAAGGAGAGTTCGTGGTAGACTACGGCGATTGACAATCGTCGTAATGCTTCCCCAAATTTCCCAGGCGTTGCTTTTCGGCTGGAGTGTGAATCTTCATCGTCGCATACGCAGCCCTATTGCTATACTAAAATAAGCCGTTCAGTAACAAAAATGCTACATCCCTTTGAATAGGTTATGCAAAGCATTTTAAAGTAAAATTTAGGTAAATTCGAGATTCCTACTTAAGATAAATAAACGTTTGCAGGAAGATTTGATAGAAGAACTTGGTTAGCTATGTGATTCCAGAAAGGTTGTTTCAGAAAGATCCTACATGCGAGTTCTGGCTAAACGATCAAATGAAGTGACAAGCACACTTCCCAACCCAATGAGAAAAGGGAAATCGAAAAGTAAAACGAAGATAGAAATTTAGCGGAATTAAAGATCCGTATGTCCGTCGCTTCAATATCATTTCAATCGTAACAGGAAAAGGGGAGAAGTTCTTAGAACCTTAATACATTTCGATTCATCGATAATATCAGGAAATCTAGGACCCCCAATAAACAGAAACTGGGCACCAGTCGGATAACTGTTGTATTTTTATTGAGAAAGGTTTCACTGTATATATATATATATATATACTATACTACACTGTATATGTTTCTGTCCCTATGTTTTTATGTGTGATTTACTGAACAGGCAATGGACTCTTCAGTTGTGGGGATTACGAAAATAGTCAAAGAATATCTGGATATAGGGAAAGTATTATTCCTTTAAATCAGTGTTCCTCTTTTTGTTTAGTAACCTACCGTTAGCTACGTTAGCGGCACACGCGGTGTATATACAGAAATCTGCTTGACTATTAGCCCCTATGTAAAATTTTGAATCCAACAAAAGCCGATTACATGCATGAACTATTCTTCGGTACAGCTCATTTAAAGTTCCACGAGATCTGAAATATTTAAAGCCCATCCTACGTCAGCGATAACTAGTCTTTAATCCCTACCCTCTGGTACTGAAACTCCTAAAGTTTTGTTAGTTACGGCTTAAAGTTAGTTAAAGTTTGGTCGATAACAAATACACGAAAGCCTGTTTACATGATTATCCGGAAAATGTTAGTAGCACAACTGAATCTCTAGTAATGTAAGGACGTAAAAGTAGTCAGTCGTGGTGTTATGTAATAATAATAAATAGTTAGTTTTGCGATAACTCTTACTCATCGCATAATCGCTTCATGGGTTTCGTGTCAGCGCAAATTAAGGATTAACCAATTAATTGCCTTTGACGTGCATACGCGATAATCCAAATCTTCATTTTGGTATCATTGACGCGTGCACACGTCGTGAACAATAAAAAATGACGTTTGACGTAAAAACAGAAAATGTTGTCGGTATGTTACGTTGGTGCACCTGCTATGAATTGAATTGTATTAATTTCTACAAAATAAGTTGATTATTTTCCTCAATGCATGTTGTATTCTCCGTTTTGTTTTATTGTATATACTTTACTTTGTATATCGCGTATTCCCTAATTACAATTGCAATAACATAAATAACATGCGCAGTATTTTACTTAACATGAATAACTTGCGTGGTACCTAGCCTTGGAAGATGCCACACCGAAACTCGCTAAATTTCTTAACATTTTTTCTTAACTCTTCCTATTTATGAATTTTACAATTTTCTTGCAATTTTTTCGTTTCCAATGAGAATATTTTTCCTAACGATCAATCGTTAATTTTGCATCCAATAAAAGTTTAATTCTTTACGTTTTACTTTTTTTCGTAGAAGTCATTGTGGAACCATTTGTATTGCGTTCGACGTGAATAGTCGTCGGCCCTTGATTTTAATTACGCACCCTGCGGATAACTTTTGAAACTAAATTCCACGGTTAACTGGTTAAAAAATATTGTACATTCCTCTATTCATTTCGTCAATAATACTCCTTCATGATTCACGAAAATTCTGAGTAACGAATCGAGATTAAACATTGGAAAACAATGTAATTCGTAATAAACGCGAAGAGGAGAGTGGATTTAAAATACATCGGGGACAAAATTTCGCGATCGTCCGTATTTATTCTTTGTCCCATTGTCGAAGGAAGCGCGCCGTGAGGAACCTATCGCCTAATGGCGTCGCTTTTATACGTTTCATGACAAGCGGCGCCGCTCGATCGTTTATATCGTGCCTCGAAAATTACATTCGTGCGCGCGAGCGCTGCAATTGTGAAGGGCAGGTGGAATGAGGAGGTACAAGGGCGACAGCAAAGTCCCTGTCTCTCTCAAAGTCATTCCATCATTTCGTTACGAGCAACCAAGGCGAAACGAAGCGGAAGCAGAATCAAGAGACGACCAATTCCTTTAGGAATTTCGTAAACGCCTCTGTCACGATCGACCATTCGCGAGATGTAGGCGAGGATGTTTACTTTATAAGACATTGAAATTTATGAATCATTTCTTTGGATCTTTATTGGTTGCAAGTGTCAGTTTAATACCTCTGTATTCTACGAGAATATAAATTTTATTAGTGATTTTACATCGGGCACGTAATAATAATATAAATACCATTATTATAAATGTTAAATTTATTCACCACTAGTTTGCGAAAAAAATGTATTAGATGTTATTTATTTCTCATATGTAGACGATCGTGGAAAAAAAATTATCCCCATCTCCGATGGTCCGTATTTTTGTCACGATCGGCTACATATGAGAAATTAATGTCATAAATTTTTTTCACAGACTAGTGGCAAATAGATTTAATATTTATGTTATTACTAAGTACCTATACGATGTAAGATCACTAATAAACTTTATATTCTCATTTGTATGACCACCAGGCACGTTCCTTGAAAAATAGCGACAAATTTCGAAAAGTTGTTAAAAAATTATATTCATCGTTATTAATAATTTCAGGCACGGTCCTCGAACGCGGCTGTTTCATTCTGATTAGATAATAGGCTTATTGTTCATTTTAGATTTATACTGTTCATATTATGCTACTTGAACAGAAGGTAAAATATAATCAGGGACAAAAATCAGGTTTTACCGCGAACTTTCAAACATCACGCGGAATAGTTTTGACGAATGACAGAGGATATATGCACGCGTTATATTTTGTCTTCCTAATCTCAAACCATTAGAAGTCGAATACTTTAACATGTAATGGTTTACTTCTAAAGTAACTATAATGATTTAATAATTAAACAATTAAAAACTGTACAATGCTATTTGTGTAAATAACGATTTTGCCAGCTTCAACTATTTCTGGGCAACTCTAAATGACAAATCTACATTGCTTCTACCGACTCTGCACTGACTACCTACTAATTCTAAACGGACTATTCCGATTTCACACCAACTGCATACCGACTCTATTTTTCGGTTGGTCTCCCACTCATTGCTTAACCCATTATTTACCATTGTTCTTTTTTTGGGACGCTTGTTTTTTTATTTATTTCTACCTAAGCAGTGGAACTTTTAGTTCTGATTGTCGTATGCACATGTTGAACTGATTGCTATAAAGGCTATACACTCCATAAAAGTATTTTATTTCCAATTAGCTTACTGTAGGAAATTAATTAATTAGTGCAATATTTAAGGTTTCACTTGGCTTCGGCATATAATGAGTTAATGCGTAAATGGAGGATTTCTTCATAGACACTTACAAATTGTATGAGGCTATTGTGTCGTCGCATTATCAGTTCAAAATTATATATCTTCATAGAACCAATGGAAATAAGTTACAAGAAGGATATCATTCGAAAATACGATTCCACATAACAATAATAAACCACTTTTTACGCAATAATCTTATATTTGATTTATATAGATTAATAGATATGCGTTGCTATGTTAATGAGCTTCTAAAATAATAAGATTAAAATATAATAATACTGTCTGAAAGTTGCTAAATCAGAATGGAGCCAAGGGAATAGAACAACGAATATAACTCAAATCGCAAACAATTTATGCTAACTTCGTGGAAGTTTTCCACCGCTACGTATTACCATATTTTTCAACGTCGTCGTTCATTGCCCGAAAAATGAAGTCCGTCGCTTAATTTGTTCGCGCTTAAATACCTTCTGGATGTTAAAATCGTGAACGACTGAAATTCGTGGATAGACAGTTAACATTAGAATTGCAAGCCTCTATTGCGGCATAATTGATAATCCATATTGTATGTTATTGGAAACGTGGTCAGTTAGAAAAAATAAATGAACACACGAAGCCATTTAAACATCACAAACTAATGCTGGAAATTCGCAACTAATGGCCAACTGTGAAATACTAAGTCGCGCGCTAAGTTGGCGGAACGGAAATCAAAAAACAAATTTATAGTTGTCAACATAACATAAAAAGTTAAAGACTTTAAAATAAAAAGTTTTAAACTTTAAATGAAAGTTTGAAACTAAAGTTTTTTAGTTTACTAAAGTTTAAGACTTTAAATTATAATATCAAACTAAAGACTTTAAACTAAAAAGATTCTAAAAGTTAGAAAGCGCCCCAAATGTTACTCACAAAATCGTATTCAAATATGCTTTTGTTGCATCGTTAGCGAATGCAACATCCACAATGTACACAACTGTTTTAAACCCAAAATTTCATTAAAAATATTACAGAAAAATATTTAAATTTTGGCTATGTTCTTATAAAACATGAAATATTAATATTAACATCAATATATTAGTTCCACTATTGACAAATAGATGGCGCTCAGCGAACTCAGCGAACAATCTAATACCGTATTTTTGTTAAGAAATTCCGTAGCTATCACTTTGATCGTTTCGGTAGTTCTACCGTTAATGCCGAGTCACTTCGCACGGCAAAAATTCACCTTCTAGCTCCGCACGCTCCAACATCGGGCCAACCTGGCCTTTCCAGGAATATTGAGAGTCGAAACGCAGTGCTTCAGGCCTCATACTCTGGCACCCAAATTAACGATTCCCCCAACTCCGCATATTTTTCAATTAACAACTCAGCCTTACGCCATTTGGCCGCTTCATAATGGGCCGACAATGCGCAGAAAGTTTTCGCATAACGGCATGGATCACAATCCGACCAAACAAATACGTATTACCGGGCCCGAGGCGAGCAGCCCGCCCGTCATATTTACGACGAAACTCCCTAAGAAAGTTCCGACGGGGCGCCGTCGCCACCGAGGTAACTCGCTCTAATTAAAATAAGAAATTCCAGGAGCGTGCCTAGCTGAATTCGAGGCGATAAACGCACGAGACGTCGAGTTACGGCGCTGCTACAAAACGACCGGAATTAATTAATTAAGCGACAGGCACGTACGAGAGATAGAATCGATGAACGATCGCGACCGTATCGTGAACGACGGACATGGAACCCGGTTTCGACCTAATAAACCGGAAACCTAATGCGGTTCGACCTAATAAACCGGAATTACCCGTATTAGGTGTCGGAACCGCCGGTGTGCTGCGCCTAGCTTCTCGGTAATAACGCGAATTTAGATTGATCCGGGTGAAACGCGTGCACGTAGAATTATCGGCTGGTTGCTTACGCTCTGTTTTATCGAAATATGCGACGAAGGCGAGGGGCATTTCTTATATCGCCCATTAACGTGGCCTTTACTCTTTGAGACACGTCGTTTATGCTTTCACACTCTGGCAGCGCATTAACCTCTTAGGCGCGGCTGTAGTTTGCGTGGAGCTGTTTCTGTATACGGTAAAACTCGACGTAAATTACGGGTAAACGATACAGCACTGCGATGTGGGATGGATAATGGTGTTCTCTGTGCTAGTAGATTGGAATGAAGTTTTTGATAATTGAATTATAATTTTTCTTAACGATACGATACATATATGTGGGAACGGGAAAATAGTGCGCTGTGAAAAGACATAAATATTCCGTAGGTTATAAGAGCGTGGACCCACTGAAGAGTGTTTAGGCGACGATACAAGAGTGATATTGACAGGACA
>JBCFXI010002318.1:0-25170 GCA_038496175.1 Ampulex compressa | reverse complement strand
CATTGTTCTATGAAAAACCAAAAAATGATTTTTAAAAAAATGACTTCAAATTGTTATGTATATCACAGTAAAAGTGCAAATGAGTCAAATTGACTCGCTCCGGCAATCTAGTGTTAAGTAAATGTTATTGTGATTTTATCGTATTTGATCTCATTTTAATCAGCAGAATCTTATCAATTAGTTACAAGAATTTTTAGATTACTGAAATTGAAATTAAAAAAGTTAATGACAATATTCTTTTTTAAATGTCTCTCTTCCCTCATCTGGGACTTGACCAGTTCTTTGTTCCGCATATTACAAAAGTAAATCGCATACCTAGAAAACAGTGTCTCCTACGTCGTTCAAATGATAACCACGATGCGCGATTCTATTGTAATGATTACTATAAAAAGAAGTCTTCCCAACAATACCGTAACATATGAGGTTCAACGTACAACTTATGAAAGTATACCAAAGTAATCAGCATTTAATCCAATAGTTAATATCATGTATATTGGTGACATACTTAACATCTATAAATAAAATATGGGCAAATAGGAAAGTTAGGCAAAACAGCTGAGAATAGTAAAATTAAGCTACAAACTCGACGATGACCAAGTTCAAATATTAATCGTCCTACGTTTTAAAGAGAATGTTCTACAATCGTTACATTCACAACCGGAGCACATCGAAATGGTTCTTGATGAATAATTAACTAAAGTTAGAGGAATGCATTATTATTGGTGAAATGAGAGATAGTTGCAAAAAAAGTTTGAAAAATGAATGTGGAGGGGAAATAAATCCTTTCACGAGTATATATATGATGAGGTCGAATAGGTCAAAAAAGTACCGATATCTGAATAAAAATTATTTGTGGCAATGATGGTATACCGAATATTAATCTAGGGGATCAAGCCCGAATTAATAGATTCCAATCTAAAACGGACTTGCTCGAAGTATTAAAAACATTAGCCTACAAAAGGGAAACCAAGGCAATTCAGCAAGCAGCACGGGACAGCGGTACGAGTAATTGGAGGCGAGGCAGAATCTACGCACTAGGAGGCATTCTGCTATTATTGCGGGTCACCGGAACATCCAACCGATAAGTGTTCTACGGAAAGTAAAGACCCAAAGTGTTTTAAGTGCAACGAGCAAGGGCGCATTGTGCCTAAGTGATCAGAAGACAGCCACGGAGGCAAAGGAGTTATGTCGTGTTACAGGTACCACGTAAAAAATGTATGAAGCATGTAGAGATAAATGATCATCAAATTCAGACGTTGGTCAATACTGCATGTGATTTTTGTTTAATGCACGCTGATCAGTATACGAAGTTAGAATTCCCGCGATTACAAGAAAATGCATTTCAATTTGCGGGAATGGATTCTATAAATAAGACTGCGTAAATTCTATGTACAATTAAACATTGACAATAGCTTTTACATATTTCTCGTGCATATAGTTTCGAACACAGTTAGCAAGCATTAGTTAATAATTGACTCTGATTTACTTGACACTATTGTATTTACGAGTAAAAAGGGTATTATCACCATCACCTCCTACGAAGAAATAGCTGATTCTAATGTCCCCGAAATTTGTCAAGTAGATGTAAACCAGGAGATTCATAAAGATTTACTTTATAAATTTCTTCCGAAACGCATGCACTAATTGTTAATTACCAAGAAGCAATAAAAAACCAGTTAATAATTTTATAAACAATAATAGTAAAGATATTGATATCAAAATATCTAGCGTATCCAAAAATGATAAACTAATTTTCTCGGGCAAAGCGACTATCACCGTCATAATCCTTTTACCGCACAAGGTAAAGAATGCAATGATGAAGTTTATAACCCTAATTTTTCTACTTAAAAAGAAGTTCATATAATTGATTATTTTACGGCTAGTTAGAGCATGGATTCTATAAAAGTAGGTGTTACAATTCAGATGGCAGCACGGGTTTTATTAGAGGAGCTTGACAAAGCAGCGAAATTGTTTATATAACATTCGCAAATATAATATATATCGTAATGAGCAATAATACGGGAGTCGCAGATACATAAAACGGCGCAGGCAAACGATATGCGACTTTTATTACCTTAGCTGACTCGGTGGTAGTTGTCACTGACGAGATCAGAGCAGTTTTGAAACAGTGCTGCAATTCAAAATAAATTTGCAACGCGTAGAATATGTGCGCACTTAGGTATACTGGTACGGACGAGAGCTAGTTGTTAAGATCTTAGGAGACAGGGATCATTGTCCGGTTACGCAATGTTCAAGTTCCGCTCACTCGCAAATCCTCGCGGGTTCGCTTGTATCTCGCCTTTTACATACACTTGTTCTCTCCTCTCTCGCTAGGACCCCCACACCAATTATTTGCTTCTTGGCAAATGTGCACACTTCGCTCTCTTCTTTCCTCTTACCAATATCCCAGAGCGTCACCCCTCGACAAATTTCAACATTTTTTTGGTGTGTGTTCAGCGTATGAAAATGAGTGTACGTTTGTACGTGGGAAAATACGTGACTGGAGCACTACGATGCAACAGTCGAGTTTGAGCTGCCGTAGAAGAAAATATATTTCATTTCGAAAGCATGTTCTTGCAGTAATCTGCTTAAACACTATCTAGTTTATTCCCACATAAGTATGGTCAGTCAGAGTATGTAACTCAGAATAAAATGAGGTAAGTCCGTAAAATTTCTGTAGCAATGTTGGAATTTCCTTTTCAATATTTCGGCATTTCTATACGCGCTGTGCAAATTATTTCATTAAAATTTATGACCGTAGCAAATTTTGTGTGCATTCTTATGGATAAAAACTTAATAACGCAAAAAAAAGAAATTTCTGATAGCTTATCCATATACTCCGTCCACTGTGATATGTAGAATCCTTAGAGATGTTATTTTTCAGCACTTGATACGCGGAACATTTTCATGTCTAAAAGCATTTGATAATTGTAAATTAATACAAAATAATGTTATGGAAAAAATCGAACTGTAGCACTGGTCCCAAGTCCTAAAAACATGGCCAAAAATCGCAAACGTTTTTACCCTTTCTACAAATTAGTACACGGTGATTTTTAGAATAGCAGATTTCAAATTTAATATTTTTTCAAAAAATTATTAATTTTATCGTTTTAATACTTGGTGAAAAGTAACAAATATTAGCACGTACATAATGAACTATTGTGTTTCAACAAATTAAGCAAATCTTGCAGGTTAGAGATTTACACATTACTTCCTGATTATTTTCCATCTATCACAAAGTATTATACATACATTTGTATGTGTGTGTGTTTATATCACCGTTAAATAAAATTAATACAATAAGTGGAATCAGCTTTGTTTTTTAATTATTACTGAAAAACGATTAAAATATGTATGAGAAAATTTATTTAAGAGTGGAATCTCGTGAAACTTTTGACTTCTGTATATTTTAATTTTTGCGATTTAAACTGTAAATGGTACTAAAAACGATATTCTAAATGATCTTATAGTTCACTAACAATCAAATTTTGACATTTTGTTTACATACTTGGAGTACATTTGCCTTTAGTCAATGTATGTATTTCATTACTTTCCCCTTGGTGAGACAGTTTTTTACAATGCTTAATACTATCTTAATACTATCTCTCCATGCTCCTTACTTAGGCAAACCTGGATTATTCTTATTTTACACCCTATGTTACATCTGTTTCTTATAATTTTATCCTATCCTTCTGACCGAGTTCCAGACTTCTACTGACACTCGTTAGCTCCCTTTCCCCTTCCCTCCCCTTTCTCTTTTTAACGTATCTACTGTGTGGGCGTGTATGAATGTCCTTCTCATATTTTGATTAGTTTTATTTAGAAGTATCAGTTACTTAATGCTGAAACTTATGTCATAAGTGTAGTGACGTACGTAGTACCGGGTAAAGCGTTATCTTGCGATAAAAACAATAGTCTGAAGCATAATAAATGAAAGTTCTGCGTTGGAAGTAAGAGTGAGAATGATGATGCCTGGCTGACTCAGCGTAATTGAGCCGATGGTACGCGTCTTGGATACATTGTTGCTGATGACAACAGTATTTATTTGGCATATTCTTCGGCACTCAAAGTCGATAAGAAGAATATACTGACATATATGAAAATTAGCAAATATGAATGTAAAGCAGATATGTACGTGTCACGGACTATCCGCGACTGCCGAATTTAAGTCGCGTTTTCGCGTCTTCCCGATTTATTTACCGAGATTTGGAGATAAAAAAAAATACGGTTTCGGGTCAAGCGTGTCTACGCGACACTCCCCTGGGATGGGGCAAATTAATTAACACGTTGGGCGAATTTTTGAGGTTGAAGAAGGATGTCAACAAAATCTTCTTCCGCAATAAAGGCTTTTATTGTTTTCTCTAGTTTACTATAAAAAGTTCTTAACTTTAGAGTTCCGTCCGCCGTGTGTTTTACGTTTAAACTGTTTACTCATCAAACCGATCGATCGCTTGGGGTCCGCCAATACGCAAATTTCATGCGCCTCGAGTTTTCCGAAAGCGATTTAGATCGTGGTCTTCGACGATTCTCCAATAGGCAAATGAATGCGTCTTGGATCCTGCGTCTAAGCCGACGATTAATATAAAAAGAAGATGCGGGTTGGGAATTTCGGACAGTCCTGAACTTTCTATCGCAAATTTAATGCTCGTCAAGATTGCTCAGGGTGTCTTAAGATTCTCAATCCCCCAGATTCGCAGAACACCGATACGCAAATTTAATGCGCCTCAGAACGTTCATGAGAATCGTAAGCTTCGGGGTCCCTACGATATTCTCAAACTATCGATACGCAAATTTAATGCGCCTCAAATGTTTTAAGGAATATCTTGAACTTCGGTGTTACGCGGAAAAAACTCGTAAAGGACTTCTAGTGCTAAGTTAACTCTTGGTTATATTTGAATCAGGGAGATCGAGAGAAATTGTGAGAAGTAACGCCCGGCCGAGTCGAAATTTTACTAATGAGTGCGTTCGCGTCCTGAAGGTTTCCCATATATATACTGTTGGGAAACTACCGCTTCCTAAGGGAAAAAATGCAGGGCATGACGAAATCCTGCACGTGCATCTTTGGCATGTGCGTTGGATTTTTTCTATCTGAGGATCCTAGAGTCCTGGACGTGAATAGACGCCTTTGAGAACTCTCGGAGCCTCTTGTCGTCTTCCGCTATAAACTTGCAATTTTACGAGTTTATACTTTTGGGCGCCTGGTTTCTCTGACTTTCGTTTATACAAATTTCTAAGGATCCCTGTGTCTTTCCCTCTTACTGTCGTAAATTTACAATTTAGGTCACTAGCGTTCTGGTTTGTTTCTCGATCTTCCTTTTCAATACACGTAGGGCCGGTGTACGTCACATAGGCGATGTAGAAAGAAAATAAAAACGCAGATTATAAAATGCAGAACTTGTGATCAAATATTTTGTATAAGTTATCATAGATTACACAAAGTATATAATTCGGCAAAAGAATTGCTTGCCTATCATGGTAAATACGAGATATCTATTGTGAAGTGTAATAATACTGGAGAGGAAGGTTCGTCGAAACGTAAATCATCGACTGTAGAAGACAATCAAATACAATTAGTACAGGTGCAAGGTCCCAACTTGGAGTTGAAGATGGATTGGTTGGTGAAGAGGGTCAGGGATGAGATTGTTATTAAAAATGAAATAAAGAATATAATTACAAGTATGGTTAGAGAGGAATTAAAAGACTTCAAGAAAAAACTCGAAGGTATGAAGAAGATGTGGATTAGTATGTCAACTGGAGATGCCCCACATAGTTACCGTGGTGCAGGAAAAGAGAAAAAAATGTAAAATATTATTATAATAAAAGCAAAGCAGCAACAAGACAATGAGAAAACAAAAAAAAGTGGTGAAAGAGAACATTCATATCAAGAAGATGTCAATCGGTGTATCAAAGATGAGAAAAGAGGAAAAGCAGTAATTGTTCTGGCGTGCAAAAGCGTGCAAGAATTTAAACAACTGAAATCAAAGGTTGAGAGTAAACTAGGTGGTAAATACCAAATAACAGAACCAAAGGGTTTTGAGCCGAAATTAAAAATCTTAAATTTGGATGAAGAAGATATAAACTTTGAAGAGGATCAAATAGTTGATCCTAAGAAAAAAAAAGATATCATATTAAAATTTTGAAGAAGATAATTAGAGGAGGACAAAGTAAAAATAATTGTTTCACTGTTCCGATCCGACACGAAGGACCAAAAATGTTTCTGTTGTTCTGATCCGACTCAAAGGACCAAAACCGTGTTCTGTACCGCGCGCGTACCCCTGGTTGTACGCGTATCCTCTCTGTCCTTGCGACGGGAACAAAGAGGGAGTATGCACTTACGCGCGTTCGCGACACGACAATCGTAAATCCGGCCGCTGGTCCGACTGACTTGAGTGGTCCTTGAGGCCATAAGTCTGCCTTTGACTGATATATGCCGTCGTCGTACTGAATATTTTGTGCCTGGTTATTTCCTTTCGCATTATCGCTGCTTATAGCCTTTCGTATTATCGCTGCTGGCCCTCCCATCCTCCCTCTACATTGTGCTTCCTTCCTTCTGTTTCTTTGGAAGATGTATCCGAGATACTTTATCTCCTTCACCTGTTTTATTTTCTTTCCGCTCCACCATCATATCGTTACTTTCTCCTACCCTCCTTCTCTCCTAAATCTCATTATTTTCGACTTATCCGTGTTTAATATCAGCGTTTTCCTCTCTAGGTATTTCTTCGATCTCTCCATCATACTTCTCATTTCATCTTCTCCCTCCGCCAGTAGTATTACGTCAACCGCGTATGCTAGTGTGTAAACTCTATATCCTCCCTCCTTGACACCTCCCCGTGTCACCTTACTCATCTTCTCCTACCCCCCTATAGTATCCTACCACCCTCGCTCTCCCTTCTTCTTACCGGTATTAGCAACCCTTCTTTCCACTTTTCCGACCATCCCTCCGCTCTCCATATCCCGTTGCAAAACCCTTTTGCCTACTCATCTATCTCTTTACCGCCATATCTTCACGCCTTCCCCGGTATTCTATCGCCTCCCATAACCAGCCTTCCTGTTCTTCCCATCATCGTTCTAAATTCTTTTTTCCCCATTTCCTCCTCTTCTTCCCAATCTCCTCCCTTTCCCTCTCCCCTTCCTCTTATTACCCTACATTCAATTCTTCAATCTCTTCCCATCCTGTCTCCTCTCTTTTCCTTCCCGCCGTTCTTTTCCCATTCTTCTTCCCCCCTCGTCCCATATCCCTCTTTCTTGTCTCCTCTTACTTCCCCCTTCCCCTTTTCTCTATATATGTAAACTCCCCCGTCTCATCTCTCTCTGTGCACCAATTCAACACCCCCACCCCCTATCTTCCATATATCAAATCACTTTCTTTTCCTCTGCGTTTCGTCTCTTAATTTCCTTTCCCTCTTCCCCACTCTTGCTTCTTCTCTTTCCCTTCTACCTGTTCTCCCCCATCATCCTCCTTCCCTTCCTATCCTCGCGTTAAAATCCTCTCTTAACAACAACCTATACTCCTGCTTCTTCTCCTTTACCTTCCATTCCTGCAACGCCCACTCCATTGTCCTCCCATCCCTCTCCTACGTACATCCCTATTATCCTCCATTTCCGATCATTCTCTCTTCCTCATTCCATACCTAACATCCCTTCTTTTTCTTCTCTTCAAAACCGCTTCCAGTCCTGCATCATCTCCTTTCTTACTCCCATCAGAATTTCTCCTTTGGCTCTTCTC
The DNA here is from genome assembly GCA_038496175.1 of Ampulex compressa. NCBI lineage: Eukaryota > Metazoa > Arthropoda > Insecta > Hymenoptera > Ampulicidae > Ampulex > Ampulex compressa. The sequence goes on along the minus strand of JBCFXI010002318.1, from coordinate 17,444 downwards.
TTCTTTCTCATCCTCTTCGCCTGCTATGTCCTCCAAATATATTCTCTCGGCAGCTTACTCTTCACGACCTCCCATATCTTCTCTACCCCGCTTTCCATCAGCCCCATCACGTTCCATGCTTACACCCTCTCCCAAAACTCCCTAACCTTCCCCCTTAGCTCTACTACATTCCAAATCCTACTTTCCATTTTCTTCTTCCCACTCTCTTTCTCCCTTCCGTTACTTCCTTCCCACTTCCACTTACGTTATAATATGTTCGCCATATTATTTATGTTTCGGGATGCAGGCATAAACTTGTTTTCCGACCGCATGTTGATATTAATCCTAGATCCACTTTCCCGAAAATCCATCTGCCATCACTGCTACCTACACCTCCAACCATTTCCAATATATACACCACAAAACATTAATCGGAGTTTTTCAAATCACTGCCTATTTTTAGGTCCTTTTTGTATTATCTGCATTCGATAACTCGCAAGGATGATGAATTTTGCTAAATTGAACGCAATCTCGGAGAGCAGTGATGTCTTATTTCCGTTTAAGAAATTAAGCGAAATACCGGTGGGGGAGAAATTATTGGCCATGCGAATAGTTAAAGTGCATACGCGTCATGGTTGAAAATGTATATAGACATAACAGATTCATATAACGTATTCACCCTGTGTTACGTGCACGTATTTCCATTAACTCTTTCGGTACGAGTGCTGGATATATCCTGCATCCACGTGACATGTATTGTTCTGTATATAATCGCATATAAATATTATTTATATAATTAACAGAATTTTATGTAAATATCTTTAAATATTAAAGCTATAAACAACACTTGTTATAAAAAACATTGTTTTATTAAGCAGAGTTCTTACTTAACACTTAGAAAAATCTTCATACAAAAGAGAACTGACCAAATGCTATGCGCGCATTTTCTGCGCGGCACCTCGTCGAGCGAGAGTGTCACGGCAGATAGCGCGCCCATATCGAAAGGAATAAACCACGGTGAATATTTTGAACAACTGTGTAAGTTGGTCCATGAAAGGAGTTTATACATTAAGAGACTGCAAACGATTTCGACCAAATTGAATTTATCGAGAATAGGAGTAAAGCAGCGGAAGCATTTTTGCTTTTGTTTTCATTCTAAATGAATGAATTTATTTCTAAAAAATATTTTCCTGTTTTTATACTTAGTAGAAGAGAAAACAATATCTTCCTGCGGAGGAAACAATTTTATCCAGTCCTGACTAGAATTATAAGTAAGTTAAAAAAGGAATTCGATGTACACCACCCATTTTTCATCAAAATATCAATGCTGCGAGTAATGATCTATTACAATATATTTGGTGACGGTTGAGTCGCATAAAGCGGTGCCTACTGACACAAATTTCTCGAACACGTATGATACGAGGGGAATTTTTGCATTGTACATGGCGCAAACCTTTTCAATGTATTCGGTTAAAAAAAGCAAGAAGGTCGGTCAGATAGGATGCAGCCAATGAGACCGTCAATCCCCCTATATTGGCTTCTCACGTAGCGTAATACCGTAGGTTACTTATGTAGTAGAAATTGATATGAAGATTGTCGAAATTTTGTACTTTAAGCAACTATTTATAGTTTAACCCTTTGCGGTCGAGCGTCGGCAAATAGCCGCCTAGACCTTTTTACCCATTCCACTTCTGCGTTTCACACTTAAATTCTCTTTTGTAAGCACTTACTCGGGAGAAGCTTGCCTAAATATTTCTGATGTTATATTCATTAATTTATACAACATCCTGCGTAGATGACAGGAGTGGATTGGACAAAAAAGCTCGCATGGCTATTTGTCGACGGTCGTCCGCAAAGGGTTAATTAACTAAAAACGCCGATATTCGTATTGCATGTAACTTTTTAAAAGTAAAAAGAATTATGTTTTAGCAGAATTGTCTCGTTAGCATGGCCTTCTACATAGGCAACATGTGCTCGCTGAGAAAAAAAAACCTTGATCAGAATGAACATGTAACTTACCGGTTTACGCTGTAACTTACTGTGTTATTTGTCTTTCGGAAGAACAAATGCGCCTCACTTAAATTACCAGTTTATTAGTAGTTATTTAATAATGTACACAAGAGGGGTCGCGGTAGACATTATATCTATTAAATTTACTCAGTTTAACTACATATTAATCAGACCGGGTAACCGATAGCTGAATACCAGGTCTTGTTTGTTACATCGCAAGTAGGATTCCATACATGACGAATATGGTGTGTGAAGGGATGTAATAAGTCGTGTAATTTCGAGTATAAATATAGAATGGTCCATGCAACTGGAACAGTCCGTACCTCTTAAATAGTTTGGAACGGAAGATGGGGCAACGTTTTGTTGAAAGTATCTCATGATCTGCCGTTTACGTACAAGAATTTTTGAATCGTCTTTTATGGGTCTAGACTTTGGGGCGCGAGGTTCTCCTAATTTTCTTTTTATTGGGGTTTCTAAAGATCTTTGAGTTTTTCCTTTTCACTATCGCTGACCTAACATTTGGGCAACTGGCATGCAGATGTTACATTTCGCTCTGGTTTGTTTCTCGATTGCCCTTTTCCATAAGCGTAGGGCCGGTATACGTCACACCACTTTGTACGTTTGGAAGTTTTGCTCAGGGAGTGCACACGCAAGATCTGAAGAATACGACGACGGATATGTTAATATCTTCCAAACAAGATCTTTTAACATAATTTTAATTGGTTTTGAAGTATGTGATGGTGAGTTATCGTGAAGCAAAATTGCTTTGTCGTGACTTTTAGCCCATTCCGCCCGTTTTACAATAAATGCACGATTCAAATTGATTATTTGTTATTGGTAGCAATCAGTATTAACAGTTTTACTAGGTTGTAAAGCTCATGCTGCACCACATCTTTCTAATTCCACCAAAAGTAAAGCATTGCTTTCTTTCCGATGCGATTTCGTTTTGCAATCGATTTTGATGCTTGACTTGGATCGACCCAAGATCTTTTATGTTTGGAATTTTTAAAACAAATCTACTCTTTGTCATCAACCATAATTCAATGCAAAAAAAATTTTCTTTCGTACCGTTGAAGCAACATTTGACTAATGACCTTCGAGTTTTCCATTTGCCTTTTGTTCCATTGATGTAACATGCATTTTCCTCTTTTTAAAATCTTAACCATTGGCTTCGGACAATTGGAAATTGTTTGCTGAGCAACGTTTAATCTTGCTGCAAGTTATTTTTGCGTTTGACATGGATATTCGTCCAATAATATTTGAAATTGTTGGTCTTAAAACTTTTTTGATTGATTTGGACGTTCTTTGTCTTTCACATTCAAATCATCTCTTTTAAGCGTTAGAACCAAGATTTACAAGTATCTTGAAATACGGTATGTTTACCATCAACTTCTTGCAATACAAGATAGCTTTCAACGGCCATTTTCTTCAAAATAAAGAAACAAATTAAAACTTCCCGTAAATGCTATATTTGGCAAGAGTTTTGACATATTTAAACGTAAAAATTTCTTTACATATATTGTTGCGCCGGGCGCCCGAGGTCGGAGGGCCCGCTCCTGCTGCCTCCTCGACGACCAGACAACGGAACCTTATTTATAAAAACAGAGTTGGATAAGACTTCGAGAAGCGAACACGCGTTCTTAGGACTCTGCCAATTTCTGTACATCTATTATAGTTATTAAATAGTATTTAACAACATGAAACGTGGTGGTTCCTGCGCCCGTACCCCGAGGCGCCCGTACCCCACAGCCTTAAAGGCAGACGGTCGCGCCGTTCGTCGCGCCACAATATATGATATACAAAGGGCAAAGGAATTTCGGGTGGCCTATGCCCTCGAATGCGTAAGGGTGTGTGTGAGTCTGTGTGTGAATCTGTGTATGAGAAAAAATGCGTGACTAGGGTACTGTAAAGACAATCGTGAAAAAGCAGTCGGGTAAAAGCATCGCGTGAAAACCGTCGGGAAAGAGCGTTGCGTAAAGACAGTCAGAGAAGTCGAGTTGAAATAGCAAAGAAGTACGACGTAAAGAAATTAGTTAAGAACTACGACGACCAGATCAATTTTAAATCCCAATTCTCTCTGGTTAGCAATAGTTCCAACAGTCTGTGTATATATTTTTATTTTTTTTTACTAAACTATATTATAACCAACAACCCATATTTTACTACAGTAGTATTAACCGCAACACTTAGTACTCTTGTATGGCAAGAAAATGTACCTCAAATCAGACAAAGCGATGGTATAGCGATTAAGCCGCCTGATTTTGAATTACAACGTAGCACGTTAATTCACTGCCCTTTCCAAGAATATTTCTTTTTCCGCTGAGAGAAAATACCTTCAAAAATATTAGAGGGTTAAAGAGTTACCGAAAGTCGTACTGGGAATCAAAATCATTTATTCTGCAGACAAATTAAAAAAAAAACATAATCAATCTTACCCTTATCTTCTTCAACTATTTTCTTTTTATGTTATTTTCTAATGACCACCCAAGCGAAATGAGCAATGAAATTAATATAACTGCAATAAAATGGATACAAAAATCAGTCAAATACATATCATACCTAATCTGAACAAAAAATCTCTTTTGTCCTACCCGTACCGTATTTCCCCAAACTTTTATGAGGAGTATTCCTTCGTAATACATATCTGAAATGCATATGAAATACATACGGAAAATATTATTCTTAAAAATAACTCTTAAACCCTCAGGTTCCTTAAATCTTTAATAAAACTATTTTCTCTGGAAAAAAATGAAAACAAAGTAATCACGGGAAGGACATGCCAAAACTCACGACATTGTGATTCGTAAGCGGGTGTGCTAACTGATATAACATTGCTTCGTGTAATTTAGGGGATATTTTCTCCGTATGTAAAGACAGTACATGTATTCAGAGGAACTTTGACGTCGATTTTCACTAAAACAAAAATGTAGTGATCGAAATCCTTTTACAGAAACCATTCATGGATAGCATCAGCCATTATGTTAACCATCGAAATCGCTAGGACACAGAGTTGCGTATGTAAGATGTATCCGATAAGATGGAGTACGATTTTTTTAAAAACGACTGGTTAAAAACAAAAACAGTTTTAAATTTTTTAATTATGGAAAAGTCGGTATATTGTTGGTTAGATATAGATTGGGTGATTGTCAAGAAAAGAAAGGGAATGGTTCTTTGGTGGGGACAAAAAATGAGGCACAGGGATAGTCGTTGTAAAGTAGCCAAAGAGAGACTTAGGTGCTAGGGGTGTACAACACTACATTGTTGCATTATAACAAAACTGGAAAATAGAAATCTAATAAATAGTAAAAATTAAAGAAAAAATTAATTGTTTATTTTTGATGAATAAAATGCATTTATAAAATAATATTATTTATTCTTGGCAGAATATGACTAAAATTACATTGAACAGCGATTTAAAATTGATCAGTGCATATTTTATCGAATTAGGATCAATACGTTTCATTTATTGTAGTTTCATGTGTCACGAATTGTCTCATTTGTATTTCAATGATTGTTGAAAATTGTAGGAATGAAATCAATATAAAACATTATGAAAACCATGGAAATGAATTTCTATTCTAAAAAACAATATTTGCACATAAGAATAATCATCGTTTGATTACGGCTTTATGCAGATCACGTAGTATAAAGTATAAATATTACATTTTCAGTTATTTCTAACAGAATGACCAATATCGGATCTAAAAACTAAAAGATAACGCTATGATGTACGGTAAGCGTCAGACAGATATGATACAAAACACGTGACTCATGTTGCTACTATAACGTTACTGACAAAATTTCGTTATTATTATAAATATTTATATTGAGTTACCTGGCTATTGAAAATATGTAATATTTACTTATTGTTACTTATACAAATAATTTATTTGGCATTGATACTTACTGATGCATACACCATATAACTGTTCATTCAAATGACTACAAATTGTCGCTGTCATAAATTCTACGAGGACGCCGATGTATTGTATATTTTTAAAAAGGCCGAGGAAAGACTGAAAGAAAGATTTTAATCTCGCTGTGTTGATGCAACTTTGTTTCGTGACACATGAGCTTTCTGTGTTAATAGCTATCAATATGTTGCGATTACGGTCCCAAGAAGTTATCCCGTGTGGAGTTTTTACCTTATCGCCCCAGCGTATACGCAATCTCGATACCAACCAGCATAGAATATAACAAAAAGTTAAACCCAAAAACAATTTTTTTATTCTTTTGCAATAAAATTAAATCATTTATAATGTTTTATGAATTTATTTTCAAATAAACGTTGCTCGCAATGTGAATAGTAAGGAGCAATCAGATATGCAACGATATATCGTTGCTCGGCACTAAAACAGTTAATATTACAAGTTCACTTCTCATGGGTAACTTTGAGTTAATGTTGAGTATATGACTACTATAAAAACGTCTGTGCATGACTGGCAGTTGTTATGCAAAGAAATCTGTAGTTGATAGTACATTATTACGTTTTATTATACCATTTATTTATATTTAAATCTTCTCATAAGCAGATTCGTAACATACTTTATGTTTCAATATTGCAAGAAAGCATCAAACTGTGTTTTTCAAATAAAAACATTTGTATTGTATAAAAAAAATATAACATAAATCAATGAACTGCTTTGTATAAAGAATTATGGTTGATTAAGAGAGTAGTTTAATATACAAAGAAATATTTGAACAACCCAGCAACACCGTGCGCCAAGGAGATGTGACTTTTTCCCTAGCCTTGCCAGCTGTCAAACGTCAGTTCTTAATATTACGACTATAGTTACTGAAACTTACAGCAGTAAGCCATATAGAAAGTTGCCGTGGTGCGCGCGTAAGCGATTCAAAGTATGGCGTCGAGACGAGGTGCAAGGTCGAGGTTCTTGTGTCCCAGTCATTATGCATTTTTAAAAAGGCTGACGCCTCACTAAAACATTCCATTCCTGTTCTACTTTGATAGTTCTGTAGCACCTTTACTTATAGACGCGCTACGCATCATTGATTCTTGATTAGAATGAATCAATATCTGAGAACTTTTACCGGTACGTGTAAAATACTAAGTTGGTGTATATGAAATTGGTAATAATAATAATAAATATGGTAATGAAATAATAAATTTTATAACTAATATTCATAAATAAATAATGATAATTATCTTTAGTATTTAAAAAGAAATCTGCTGTTGTGGAAGTAGTTAAATGTTATTATTCGGCATTGTATTTTTGAATTTCTAAAAAGATGATTTCTTAACCGATTAGCGTCACCATATTTTCATATTACAAACCTTGAGGTGAGGGCACAAAATTGACTAAAAGTTGGAACGAAAAGTTGGAAAGCTGAGAGAGAATTCCTTAAGAAAAGAAAAATTTCTAAAATAAAAATTGATTTGTTTACACAAGTTGTGCTAGATCATATATATATCATTATACAGCAACTGCACAAAGTGAAGTACAAGGAATTACCTCATTTCTCTTATTCATCCGAGATTTTCTGCATAAAATTTTCCTCAATTTTTACATTTTATTACATTAATATTGATATATTTAATATATTGAAAAATTAAAATTTGTCAAGCAATATATGGTAATGCATAATTAACTCTCTTGTACGAGATTGTACTGGTGAGACATTTCTTTAAAAAATCGTAGCGCTTTAGTGCAATACATTTTCTAATATTTTCCATAATATTCATGCGGTATTTAGATGATGATATTGATTTATTCAAATTTCCTTTTGACCTCCCTTTCTTTATAAACATGTATGTGATGTTCTAAATATTAGGGGGACCGAAAAGTAATGTCACTTTTGCGCATGTCGATATTAGTTTGTTATTTATCAGCTCACTGTGTACTTAAGAGTCGTGCAAAGACATTTTAAGCTTAGAGCGATTGTTTTACTCGTAAATAGTTCAATCAAAAATTTTTTTGCAGTTGTTGGTGAAATGGCAGACCAAGTACCAGAAGACGTACATATTCGGCATTGTTTGCTGTTTGAGTCTCACAAAGGTAGTAATGCAACACCTGATACCAAAAACATTTTCGATATTTATCCAAATGGATTAGACGATCGTAAATGCCAAAGGTGGTTTTCTCAGTTCAAATCCGGTAATTTTGATCTTTCCGACTCGCATAGATCAGAAAGACCAACGACTTTAGACAATGACATGTTAAGGGCGAATATGGAAGCAAATCCGTGTTAGACAATCGAGAAGCTGTCACACACTCTTCACAAACCTTGGTTGACCATCCAAGAACATTTGCAATAAATTGGGAAAGTAAGCGGAATAGGTGTTTGGGTCCCGTATAATCTGTCCGAAAAAAATAAAGCTAACCGATCTACCACATGCAACTTATTGCTTCAGCGGAACAATACAAAAACATTTTTTGATCACTTGATCACTCGAGATGAAAAATGAGTCCTCTATGATAATCCAAAATCCAAAAGGCAGTGGCTCTCGTCGAATGAATCGTCACGAAGTACAACTAAACCAAGTTTACATTTCAATAAAGCGCTTTTGTGTATTTGGTGAAGTATTCGCGGGGCCGTTCAATTTGAAGTGCTGAAACCTGGATAAATATTGAATGCAGACCTTTACAGTGAGTGATTTGATCGAGTAAATCAATCTTTAATTGAAAAGTGGCCAGCGATTGTTAACGGAAAAAGCGTTATTCAGGAACACGATAATGCAAGACCGTACTGTGCAAGACGAACCCTGAGAAAAATTAATGAATTTGGGTGGGAGGTCTTGCCTCACCCACCATATTCGCCCGATATTCCGCCATCAAATTTCACGTTACTGCGATTGCTACAATAGTTTCTAAGTGGCAAAAATTTGAATATTTCAATGATGTTCAAAATGCCATATCCAGATATTTTGCTCAAAAACCAATTGATTTTTATCGATCCCGTGTTGAAATTTTGCACACTAGATGGTAAAAGGTTGCTGATAATGAAGGTGATTACATCATTAATTAAGAATAAACCCTTAATAAAAATTTATCTATTGGAATTTAATGTAAAAAAATGACATTACTTTCCGGTCCTCCTAATATATCCTGAAAGTGGCCCGTAGTTCTAGTGTTAAGGGCGTTGCGTCTCAGTTCGTCGTACAACGTTGGTGCCTCACTGCAGGAACTCTTAGCGACAGACGTGTAGTGTTAATAGACGAGAGGATGCGTAAGTGGGAAGGAATGTGTATGTGAGAGCATAACCGAAATGCGCAAGAAAGGACAAAGGAAGCAGTAGAAAAGATCGCGCTTTGAGAGTTGGATCGTATAGGATAGCATTCTTCGCAATTTGGAATATTTAATCCAAAAATAGATATAAAACATATAATAAATAAAATAATAAATGATAATATAATAAAAAAATAATAAAATAATAAAAGAGCGATCAGTTTAAATCATATATTTCATTTTCATAAATTTTATTTAAAAATTTTAAATGCATATTTTAGATATTGACAGTATTAAGAAAATACCCGCAAACTGATTGATTTTCGAATGCGTTACTATGATAACTCCTCTTAAGTGGAATATCAAAATTATTTCCGTTACTATTCAAATTAAGAGAAAATAATTCTGATGAATTCATGTTTCCAATTACGACTTCGACAAGATTATTTTAAACACTTCTTAAACGTCCTGTTTTGTGTATCAGCAACTATTTTTGTAATGGAACATTATAACAGAAATAAAATCGGGGTGAGTGACTTATAATATAGTTTCAAAATAATCTTAAAAATATAAATAAAATGAGTTTACATTGAAATAGTGTTAAAATACCAAAGGAACAATGTTAAATTAGTATATATTATTAGCTGATAGATTATATGGTGTTCTTTATATAATATCCTTCCTTAATCGTACAACAGATATTATGAATTTGTTCTTCTTTATTATCAATTATTGTAGGCATTTAATTTAAGCGATTGAATGAAATTAATCAATTAATTCTGTCGGAATCAACGCTTAGGCGATTCTTCGTATCTTGACACGCTTAGTGCACTTGTTGGTCCAATGGGAGTGCCGCCCGGTAACGTAGAGAGGTGCTGATGCATTACGGCATGACGTACCATTAATATAAAAGAAAAAATACTTTCTCTTTGTTCCTGCCGCATGTGACACGCGCTCACCTCTGCTCAAAAATTAACCTTGTACTATAATTAAATAAATTCCTATTGTGTTTTAATAAACAGCGTCGTTCATACATGGCTCCAATAATATACATCCAACAGGTTATGAGCCTAGAGGCGATAGTGATAAAAATAAGAAAAATCCAAGAAATAATCTAAGAGTGTACTGGAAATACGTGATAGAAACAAAAAAAAAGCAAAAGGAAAAATGGCACAAGAAACTTTAAAGTTAAACAACCTGTTACTAAACAAAGGAAGTTTCGTCTTCTGAAAGATAAAACTAAAGGCAGTACTGATATGTGACACATTATCGGACGTGGTAAATGTAAAGAAGCCAAATTCAGCGCAGGTCACGTGGGAAAAGAAAAATAACAGACCCATGGCATATATTACTCTACGCGTCGAGAACAATCAACTTATTCATTTTCAACACACAGAGGAGGCGTAAGAAACATGGCAAATTCCGATGAAAAAGTGTGAGAGATCCACAATTTGGCACTAGGCTACATCTATGGAATTCACTACAAAACAAGAGCTATGAGTGAACATATTGATGCCATAATGAATGTTATGGAGCTATTGCAGGATCAGGGGAGCCATTAGAAGACGAGGAAATCATTACTGTATTTTTGGTGAGTTTGCGAGAGTCATATTCGAGATTAGTCACTGTGTTCGAGGATCGTGACAAAAGAGATCTGACTGTCGAGTATGTCACAAGGAAAATTCTCAATGAATATCAGAGGAGGATAGAGGCCAGTGCAACAAACGAGTCAAGCGGCAGTTACTCAGATATGGCGTTCAAATCAGTGGCTAGCTCAGGTAAAACTAATTCATATAAGAATAAGAACAGTTTCATTGAGGGTATAAAACTGGAAACGGGAAGAAAAGAAACACGCACGTGTTTCTATTGCCAAGAACTGGAGTTACAAGGAACTGATACAAAAAAACAAAAAGCCAGACAAAGACAGAATCAGCTAATTCCACGGTGGAAGTAAATACAGCATAAAACAGCAAGAGCCACATTGCTTTTGGAGTGAGAAACAAAATGGGAAGTTCCATAGAGTGGAGTGTGGACTCTGGGGTAATGAGTCACAGTGACTAATGAGGAAAACTTTTTCTCAAACATGCATAATATATAGTCTAGTTTATCTGGCAGATGAGTCATTGGCAACAGCTACGGGAAGCAGAAGCGGATATTTACAATGTAAATTCCACGTAAAAATGCAAAATATACAACTGCACGATGTATTTTACATTCCTCAATTAGACGATTTGTTTTCCGTAAAACAGATGATCGATAAGGAGTATAAGATGACAATAAGAGAAGATGGATGCAAAATCTACAAAAGCAAATAAATAGTTGCAAAAGCGGAAAGTAACGGAACCCTTTACAGACTAAAAGTAGCGAGATGGACAACAATCAAAAGATTGCCTAACAAAGGGTTGGCCATGGGAATACACATTTCTCCATGCACAAACAAAATAAAGAGTGTATAAAAGGAAAACTAACTCAAGCAAAGTTTTCAGAAAACAAGCAGAGAGAAAGAGAACCGATAAGGCTGATTTACTCAAATGTATGTGGGCCAATGCAAGCTACAACAATTACTGCAATGAAAACAAGGTTCAGGAAGAAACCTCTGGCTATGAAGGTAGCTAACGGCAAGCTAACATTTCGCGCGAGCAGAAAAGCTTTTTGCGAAAAGGAATGGGACACCAGTTTATGGTACCATACGCGCCACAGCGAAATGGGATGCCGGAAAGAAAAACTGATCTATAGTTGAGTCAGCCAAAAGTATGTTGCTGGATGCCGGTCTAGACAACCGATTTTGAGAAGCAATCCTGACAGCAACATACTTGCAAAACAGAATTGTAAGAAATAGTATCAACAATCGAACTTCTCTCATATAAGAATTTTTGGATCAAAAGTATTTACTTTAATTCCAAAAGGGAACCGAAAGAAATTTGACAATAAAATTGAAGAAAAGGTCCTGATTGAATATCACGGTGATACAGTAGGATACCCGATTTTGAACCCAGTAAGGAACGGAGTATGGATCAGCAAATTGGTAAGGAATCATCAAAACTAAGCCTAAAGGGCAAGACAGTTTGTCACATACATAGGGAAAAAAGTGTTGCTAGCACCGACAACAGAAATTAAGCTACCTGCAACGCCGACAACGCAGTACATCGAGTTGGAAGGACCAGAAGATAAGTGCTCAGAAGAGACATCGGACAACGAGAGCGATGAAGAACTTCCGACGCCTCCACCGGCACCATAAGTTCCCCAAAGAAGAGTGTCACGGCGTTCAACTAAAAATGTACCACCACTACGACTCACATAAAAGGTGGGGGCAGACTACGTCAGGGAACTAGAGAACTGAAAGAAGATGATGCAGATGACAATACGGGAACAAAGAATATGGCGCGGAACTGCAGAGGAAGAAATCAAATCGCTGAATAACTACCAGGTATGGGAACCCACCGATCTCACACCAGATAGAAGGGCAATTACATACAAATGGGTTTTCAAAAGAAAAACGGATAGCGAAGGAAAGATCCATACTTACAAGGCACGATTAGTTGCAAGAGGTTTCTCACAACGATATGGCGAAGATTACGATGAAACATTCGCCCTCGTCATTAAACACGAAACGGTCCGCGTTTTGCAAATGCCATCAGCACAAAGAGATTACCTAGTTCGCCACTTAGACGTGAAGAGTGCTAGATAATGCACATAAACGGAGAACTGGGAGGAGAAATATATATGGAACAACTGAAAGGATTTGTTAAACCAGGTTCTGAAAATGCGGTATTAAAATTAAGAAAATGTTTATACGGTTTAAAACAATCAGCCCTAGAATGGAACAAAAGAGCAACGGAAATACTCGCAAAAATAAAGTTTTTTAAATGGGAAAGCGGACCAGTGGCTATATTCAAGACAAGGGGAAAATGGAAGTACGACATATATAATAATCGGAGAGTGATGTGCTCTATACGAGCATTGAATAGTACCCAGGTGTTGTGTGGTATGGTGTAGAGAACAAATGATTCCTTATTTCATACGACGTTTCGGCTCTCATACAAGCCCTCTTCAGGTTTATTACTAAAAGTTATAGATTACAAATTTGTGGAATAAAATTGAATGAACTACATGTTACAAGATCAATAGTAAAACAATTCTAGTTAAATATACAAAGTGATGATGGCACTATAATTATTAGTATAATATGATCCGCAAAGTCTAAATTTCAATGAAAAAGTTGAGTCCAGTAGGAGGTGAGTATGTTAACTGGTAGATTTCCCAAAAGGAAAGTAATGAAACTGTAGTTATAAATTGTATTCTTTGTTCGTTAGAGTAGAGGAGGCACGAAGGGCAACGTACCTTGATGAAGAGATAATGAAAATTTGAAAGAGAGCTAAACCTGGGCGATTATTCTATATAAAAACTGGTTCAGATACGAATGCGATTATGCCAAGAGTACAATTCTCAAGAATGTATATTGTGGAGAATTGAGGCGGAACCAGATGTTGTCTGTTCAAACGCTAGGTCGCAACTGTCAGTTAATACTTAAAGTATGTTAAAATAGTTTCAAGAATCTGCAATTGGAGAAGAGAGGAAAGAATATGGTGCAGGCGGAAAATGTGAGGATAGAAGTTAAGGCCAGCCAAGGAGTGTTAGATTATTGGTAGATAAGAGCGGGAAATTTTAAATGTTAGGCTAATCTTAGATGAGCAAGTAAACCATTGTAGGAAGAGTTCAAATTCCACGTGTCCGTTTGTAGGTTGATAGGTTGCGGTTCAATTTTAATGCGAAGCATCTTAGAAATTAACCTTTTGAAATAGAGTAGCTCGTGATCAAGTATATCGACATTATCAAAATCAAGTTGGTGTCCAGTCTTCTGATGATGGGACGAGACCACCGAGTTGTTAACTTTTAAGCTGGCATGATGTTTCCTTATACGGGTTGCCAATTTACGTTTAGTTTGCCCAATATAGCTATTACGACAGTTCTTGCACTTGATTCGATAGATCACATTATTTGTGTCATGTTTGTCCACTCGATCCTTGCCCATTTTTATAATATCTATAAGTTTGCGAGGGGGTATGAAAGCTGGAGTCAGGTTGAATCTTCTGAAAATGTTAGTTAATATTGGTGTGAGACTAGGAATGTAAGGTATAGGTATATATTTCAGAGTTTCTTTATCCTGTTTATTGCTGATTGAGGGATGTTTTAATTTTAATATGCGCCGTTTAATTTTCTTTTTTTTTTTTGTTTGCCTCAATTCTCCACAATATACATTCTTGAGAATTGTACTCTTGGCATAATCGCAACCGTATTTAAACCAGTTTTTATATGGAATAATCGCCCAGGTTTAGCTCTCTTTCAAATTTTCATTATCTCTTCATCAAGGTACGTTGTCCTTCATGCCTCCTCTACTCTAACGAACAAAGAATACAATTTATAACTACAGTTTCATTACTTTCCTTTTGGGAAATCTACCAGTTAACATACTCACCTCCTACTGGACTCAACTTTTTCAATGAAATTTAGACTTTGCGGATCATATTATACTAATAATTATAGTGCCATCATCACTTTGTATATTTAACTAGAATTGTTTTACTATTGATCTTGTAACACGTAGTTCATTCAATTTTATTCCACAAATTTGTAATCTATAACTTTTAGTAATAAACCTCAAGAGGGCTTGTATGAGAGCCGAAACGTCGTATGAAATAAGGAATAATTTTTCCTCTACACCATACCTCTACAACATCTGGGTACTATTCAATGCTCGTATACACCACATCATTCTTCGATTATCATTTACCATCGAGCAAGTAGCAAGGAGTCATCATGTATCAGTACGACATATATAGTTTGTTGTATGTTGACGATATGTGGGTAACTGGAGAATCCGAGGAAACGACGAAAGAAGTGAATGAACAAATTAAGAAATACCTCAAAATAAAGGATCTGGGAAGCACCAACTATTACCTAGAAACTACAATTGAACAAGAACCAGATGAATCGTTTTTGCTGAATCAAAAGGCAAAAATAATCAAATTACTAAAGGACCATGAGCTGCTAGAGCCGAAAGTAGTTGCTATGCCCATGGAGCCGGAATTTTTAGAAGTATTTCGGGAAGACTTCAAAGAACTTGACAACAATGGTCTATACAGAAAGGTCATGAGGTCTTTACTGTATATTGCCACAGTATCCAGGCCGGATATAGCGGCAGCAGTTGGTTTACTTTGCCAGCGAGTAGAGAAACCAACTAACCACGATTGGAACACAGCAAAGGGAGTGATGCGATATCTAGCATCCATTCTGGACAAAAACATGTGTCTTTCATCGAATGGAGATACCAAGCTAACGTGCTACGTTGATGCTGACTGTACGGGAGATTAAGCAGACCGAAAATCAACCAGGCGGATATATTTACTTGTTAGGTAAAGGAGTTATCACTTGATCAAGCAGAAAGCAAACCTCCGTGGTAATGTCATCGACGAAAGTAGAATATATTGCAGCCTCATTTGCAAGCAGAGAATTACTTTGGTTGAGACAGTTACTCACAGACATGAATATACTTGCAAGGAAACCGGCAGTAATGTTCAACGATAACCAGGATTGTATAACTCTGATTTCAGTTATAGTTCTGGAACTAAATACAAGCACATTGATGTACGTTATCATTATATTCGACATCTCCTGGACAGGAAGATAATAGACGTGCGTTATTGTCCGTCTGACCAGATGTTTGCGGACGTGCTTACAAAGCCATTGGCCAGGTAACGATTTCAATTTTTTTGTGGAGCGTCTAGCATTTCCAAGATACGAGAACGCTGCAATGAGAAGGGATTTCGGAATCAATGCTTAGGCATTTCTTCGTATTTTGGCACGCTTAGTGCACTTTTGGGTCTAATGGGAGTGGCGCCCGGTGACACAGAGAGACACTGATGCACTATGGCATGACGTACCATTAATATAAAAAACATGTGGAAGTTGTATAGTTAAAGTTTATGTATAGATGAACTAAGAAAAGAAAAGAAATATAGTCTTTCTTGTTAATGGAGGATGAAGATTTACGTGCTCAAAATAAAACGAAACAAAAAACTGTAATAATTAATCAAGAATAAAAGGATACGTAAAAGAAAAGCTTAAAAGGACATTCTAGCGTCCTGCGTTTGTCCTGGTCGGATGCAAGGTGACGTGGAAAATTGTCCAGGTTGATAGGGATTGATATGTAGTGAATATGGCACACTTCAAATCTCGCCGCCAACTTCAAAGGAGATATGAAGATTACGATAAGATATTGTTCAGTTAGATTTCTGAATCTGTTGGTTATATACGTAAATAAACATGAAACATGGTTCATAAACAAGAAATTACTAGGGCACATAAACTGTAGTTAATTTTTCAACCATTTTAGAAAGGAATTATATAAGTCAGGTAAATCCAAGTTTTCTATTTCAGTATTTAGAACTGATTTGGTAGATTTTATATGTAAGGTTTCAATTATTAATATCTTATACCATGTTTTCTTTTTTATCCAAAATTGTTATATTCTTCCAATTAATTCTATGTTCATGTTGATGTGTATGGAGAGCACGTTATGGTAATTATTTACGCCATGCGGCGTATTCAGATATATTTGATAAGCATAAAACTTAATATTATTACGGATTGCTAAGCGTTGAGTTTAACTCTCAATAAAAAGTAAATCAATCCTCGCATCACGTGATGGGTCCCATAAATGCAGATCTATGATTACAAGCTTAAGCACTGATTCGGCTCCTGAAATTAAAATACCGACTTAGAGCATTTTAGCGATTATATAATATTATTATATTATTATATGATATTCTTTTTAACACGTTAAGCGCCATGCCGAATTTCTGTGCCGTTCCGTTCAAGCCACAGTTAGCCGTCAGGTAGGCCCTGCCGGGCCGCTCGCCGATAGGCGTGCCAGAGTATAGACAATTTGGAAAAAAGGAAGGCAGTGCGCACAAAATTAGAAGATACTGTACCGAATGCTATAATCAGAATGCACGAATATTAGGATCAAAGATAGTTAAAAATGTAATGCCAAAAGTAATAATCTTTTGTAACCAATGTCCACAGAAACCTCATCTGTCGACGTCTTGCACGCTGGATCTGGCTGCTCGTTGAACCAATAGTCCGTCGTGCGCGTGTCGCTTGAGAGAAAAACAGGCGTGTCTATTTCTCTCTCTCTCGTATCCGCGATCAACCCTTAACCCGGCAAGAAGGCCGTGGTGCGTGTATCGATGATTGGGTGAGTGTCGCTGG
>JBCFXI010002317.1:0-25177 GCA_038496175.1 Ampulex compressa | reverse complement strand
ATATATATTAAATGTATCTTTAAAGAAAAAGGGGACGAAGGAAAAATGTCGATAGATTAATTTATCGATTCGTAGGCTGCAAGAAAATTGCGAAAAATGTCAGAAATGACCAAGTCTCAATGTTCTACAGTTTTTTCAAATAAATCACTGGATGGCAATAGTGTTAATGAACAATGCTTTGGCACGTCTTGTACACAGCGTGATATTGATCGATTATATGCAAATCTTACCAGACAAACGTACGAGCGACTACGTGTACTTGCCGCGTGAATAACTTTAGAGCGTGTAACAACGTTTAGAACATCCAGCATAATTCCTGGAAATTAATGTCCACGCGTCTCTGCATCGCACTGCATCCCACCGCCTGTCCGTGAGATAACGCGGCTTTAGAATCATCATAAAGGCGGAAAACGTAAACCAGAATGCAATTTCGTTTTATACGCGCACCTACTGTTATCGCTTTATATGGGCATGTATTCTTACCCGTTTTCTTGCCAGAGTTTTAGCACCGTTTACGATATCGTTAACCATCCCTTATGGCCTTACTCCGAAATTATATATTTCTTTATCATAAACGCACGCGACGTAAATGGAGGAACTGGCGATACTCGTGGTTATACGATCCCTTAAACGCGGACTTTACATATGGTCCAAAAAAAAAAAAAAACAGTACACTGTTTCTTAAGGTAGTTGTCGATTATGGATTGATAACAACATTTTTTAATAGCAGAAATCGTGAAAAAATATGGACAGTTAATGCACTTTGGAGCTAAGGTGATGACGCGAATTAAGGATTTGCGAGAAATTGTATTTGTACTGAAGCACGAGACAGAATGTCCATTCATGCGGTTTCTTATTCGATATTGTTACGTTGCAAAGGTTTAATTCGATTACACTGACTAAACGTCTCTTAACCCTTTGCACTCCTACGTCGAGTCACGCTCGACATCCGTTTTTATCTCAGGAGCTCCTTTGTCGAGTCTCACTCGACATTTGTTCATGTCCAAATAAATAGATATCGGTTTACTATTATTATTATTAAGCTTTTACTATAATTATTATTAAGCAAATTACTATTATTAAGCAAATCGCTATTATTATTACCGTTAAAGTCTTGTCGAATTTGTTTCTCCCTTTATCGATTTAAATCGTTTTATTTTTTAGTTAAAGTAAATTTCAGATAAAACACTTAAAATTGATGGGAGCTGCTGGTGACGAAATTGAAATAAAATTCGGAGTGCGAGGGGTTAATTTCTTTTACTCTTCATGTAGTCACGTGTCTCCACAGTTTCTCTCTCCTTTTCTCGCTACCTTCACGATACGCCACTGTCACCGCCTCGATTCCCACACTTTCTCGATCTTCCATATATCGATTTCTCTCCTCCGCAGCGAGTATTTAAAACCTTTTATTCCCGACTTTTAGCCAGGTAATTCCTCCACGGGAACTCAATTGTCTGTAAGAATTCCTCGCCGGGACAGCGCTCGGTCTCGGCGGAGAAGAAAAGGGCGAGAGGAGAATGGAATTAAAAGCCACTAGAGGTAGTTTCTGTGTAATAACGATCCACGATTATATCAGTTTTCAAGGGGTTTCGAGGCGGAGGTGGACGGTTCTTTAACTTCTTCTTATCGTTTTCCTTTTCGCTGCATACGTAACGCTCATTAAACTACGAACAATACTCTTTCACGAGCCTCAAAATCCTCCGCGTTCGTTAACAGTATACCTCGCGCAACCGTATATCGTACGCGAAATACGTGCCGCACGAGAATTTTAAACGGTGCTCAGGGAGTTTGCTCGCTATAAGGATTTCTTTATTTTACAAGGAAATCATCTATTTCTCGATGATAATTCGCGATAATAACACGGTTTTAGAGAAAGACGACCACGTCGTTCGCCATTGGATAATGTATACGAGGCGCATAGGGAGTTCGTGTGTCTCAGGTCGTTGGCATACGAAAGTGCATCTGTGTATGGAAAAATGAGTGACTAGAGCACTGCGAGAATAGTCAAATGTGAACAGTCTAGCGGTCCATTTTGAGAGAAGATGTTGAGTTTCACAAATATCAGGTGTACCGGTATGAACTGAGCGTTTTTTTTGTGAAAATGAAACACCAATTTTGAATGGATAAAGTAAAAAAATTGTATTGAAAGTATCGACCACTGCAAAATTATTGATCATTTTGAGAGAGCGATCGTTGTAGAATTTTGCTAAGAGTTAAGAAATACAGCGTAGTCATTCGTTGAGAAGTATGACGACCAGTCCCATGCCAAACCTCGCCTCTAGCGAATGACCTTAGTGGTTAAAGCTGAAATAAAAAAAAAAAGAAACCCTCAACTCTCATCCGTCAAGAACAGTTTCAACACTCCCTACAAATACATCAACCCTTCCAACAAACCATACATTCACCAACACCATTTCACTACGCACATAAAATTCTCGAAAAACGAACTTCGACAAAAACTCCCCAACCTTTACGATTCTCTCCATAAAAAAAAAAAAAAAACAATCCGCTCCAC
Organism: Ampulex compressa; assembly: GCA_038496175.1. Taxonomy (NCBI): domain Eukaryota; kingdom Metazoa; phylum Arthropoda; class Insecta; order Hymenoptera; family Ampulicidae; genus Ampulex; species Ampulex compressa. The sequence continues at coordinate 22,662 of JBCFXI010002317.1, read as the reverse complement.
CCTACCTAACAAATCCTTCAGAAGGAAAACCAAGAGGAAAAAGAAGAAGAAGAAGAAGAAGAAGTATAAAGTACCAATGTAACGAGTGGAAAAAAGCTAACAGGTTCGCGATAACGAGTCCGTCGACATTTGCAGACAGCAAATCGGTTAATCCTAGGCGAAGGCTGCACGACGAGCGCCCATTTCGGCGCACCGCCTTAGATCGCAGTGGATACGTGCATAATTAATTCAGCCCTCCGGCTGCGCGTACAATTGTATCGCCCCCCCCCCTCTCCTCCACCTCCTCCACCCCCCACCACTCCTCCTCATCCACCTCAACCGCCAGCAGGAACAAGTGGCATATATCTCAAAAGTTTAATCCATCTCCTGGAACAGCTAGGGGAGACGGCAAAACCGGGAGCCGCGGAATTGGGCCGCGATGTTCAGTTGATTAAACGCCGCCCGAACTGTTGGTGCGCAACGCTTAAAGGCCAGGAAACGGCGGTGCCAGGGCGGCGTTTCCTTGGTGGCAAGTCGATACAGGTTGTTTCAGAATGACGGTACGTGTCTGTGGTCTTTGCAAGACGGATCTTGGATGAATTAATGGTGTTTCTATTGGTGTCGTGTACTCCTAAGCGCCTTGTTCGGTTGAGGTTGTTATGTTAGTTATTTTTTTTTTTTTTAATTCATTTTTCGGCACCGACTGCTAAGGTCATATGGCCTAGGACCTACTGTTTAAGGTGGATTCCGAACCACCATGTTAAAGTTATGTTAAATTGGTTAAGCTGGTAGTTATGTTGAGTTGAGGTTGTTGTGTTAAAGTTATGTTAAGTTGGTTAAGCTGGTAAAGTTATGCTGAGTTGAGGTTGTTATGTTAAAGTTATGTTAAGTTGGTAAAGTTGTGTTGAGTTGAGGTTGTTATGTTAAAGTTATGTTAGGTTGGTTAAGCTGGTAAAGTTATGTTAAGTTGAGGTTGTTATGTTATAGTTATGTTAAGTTGGTTAAGCTGGTAGTTATGTTGAGTTGAGGTTGTTATGTTAAAGTTATGTTAGGTTGGTTAAGCTGGTAATTATGTTAAGTTGAGGTTGTTGTGTTAAAGTCATGTTAAGTTGGTTAAGCTGGTAGTTATGTTAAGTTGAGGTTGCTATGTTAAAGTTATGTTAGGTTGGTTAAGCTGGTAAAGTTATGCTGAGTTGAGGTTGTTGTGTTAAAGTTATGTTAAGTTGGTTTAGGTTAAGGTTGAGGATAGGAACTATCCGTGATTTGCGATCTTTCTACTTGTCGCTTAGTTACTCCGGTGTTTGGTATTTTTTTACGAGTTTTTCCTCGTATCGATTCATCGCTTGTAACTCGGAAATTCTCTAATATCTATTTGAATTTAATTCGCGAGTTAGTAGTTTTTTAATTATTCAAGCCGCACATGAGTGAGTAAAATTATGATATTTCGCGCGAAACCTCGATTTGCTCGAATGAGATTCTCCGCGGGATTAGATAGAGGATTGGATGAAAAGTGTGTGAATAAGATGCTCGCTGAGAGCAGTAATCAGGCTTCTTCCTTAACATCGTTTCATCGATGCATAGTGAAATATGTAAATCAGAGCTACAGTGGTCTAGTGGATCTTCAGCTCGTACTTCCACGCGAGAAATCCATTTCAGAATCCCGTCCATCGCTCATGGTTTTTCCAGGTAATATGTACACCATAGTTATCATGATTCAGAACCCACCTTAAACAGTAGGTCCTAAAACATTTGAGGACCTCACGATGATACGTCATAGACCAGCGACGAACGACCTTAATAGTCGATGCCAAAAATAAACGTAAAAAAAAACACACACACCCACAGATCGGTTCCTCGCGATAAAAATCCCCCGCCGAATCCTCCTTTGAATCTTTTGAAGCAGCCTGTACACACCGCTGTCATCCTGGCTCGCGTATCGCCGGCAATAATTTTGCGGTGCTCCTTCGGCGAGTAATTAACCCTTGAGGGAGCACGGCTCATTCGCCTCGTGCTGATGCACGGGACGATGCTGTTCCAAACGGCGTCTCTTTGTGCCGCGGCTGTTGTGCATCGCGGTAGCTGCGCGATGGCTTGTTACTTGGAAATTTGTGGAGTAACGTAAATCGCGGCGCTTTACCCCCAAGCATCCTGGGCGTGTCGTTTCTGAACGCCGTAAGCGTTTTTAGGCCTGTCGTTTGCGAACATTGTAAGCATTTTTAGGCGCGTCGTTTATGAATGTCGTGGGTATTTTTAAAGGTGTCGTTTTTGAATGTTGTGAGCATTTTTAAACATGTTTCTGAATGTCGTGATCGTTTTTAGGCCTGTCGCTTTTAAATGCTGTACGCATGTTTAAACATGTCGTTTCTGAATGGCGTGAGCCTCTTTAGGCGTGTCGCTTCTGAATATTGTAAGCATCTTTAAACACGTCGTTTATGAATGTCGTGGGTATTTTTAAACGTGTCGTTTCTGAATATTGTGAGCATTTTTAAACATGTCATTTCTGAATGGCGTGAGCATTTTTTGGCGTGTTGTTTCTGAACACTGTAAATATTTTTAAACATGTTGTTTCTGAATGTTGTGAGCATTTTTAGGCGTGTTGTTTCTGAACATTGTAAACATTTTTAAACATGTCGTTCCTGAATGTCGTCAGCATTTTTAAAACATGTCCTCTCTAAATATTGTGAGCATTTTTAAACGTGTCCTTTCTAAATATTGTGAGTACTTTTATGCATCGTTCTCTCGACATTCCTTCTCAGTACTCTTTTTCTCTAAAGATACACGCGATCTACATAAACAAATCCAAAAAGTTGCTGGTACTTTTAGCGCCAGTATACCGCACGATAAATCCCTTTGAGCGAGAAGAATACGTCGATCGTAGAGTACGCGTCCCCGGGGGGGGGGGCGAAATCTCGGCTCGGCCCGCAGAAAATCCCGCAAAGGCCATCCTCGAAATCGTTGGGACGTGGCGAATTTCTGACGCGCCTGAAAAAGCGCCTCGAACTCGAAGGGCGCCGGCCGTAATAAAGCGGTAATTCTTCGAGACCTGATACTTCCCGGCGTCACGTACCACCGCTGTTCTTTTCCAGGTGCCGCGCCTTTGTTCATCGTCGCATATAAAGGGCTTTGATATCCCGACTTCTCCGGGTGGTCACGTTCCGGCAGGGCCGCCATGCGATACACACACGCTCACACACACAAACACACACAAACACACACACTAACACACACACACGCTCACACACACACACACACACACACACTAACACACACACACACACACACACACACACTAACACACACACCAGGGTTTACCGGGTGTCGCGCAAAAAGTGGCCAAAAAGGGAGGAGGAAAAGAGAGGAGGTGGCGAAAGGAAGGAGGAAGAGGGAAAAAGCGGGAAGAACGAAGGAAGAAGGAGAGGAAGAAGAGGCGAGGGAAGGTAGAGGAAAGAGGAAAAGGGTGAAAAGGGAAGAAAAAGGAGGCGCCCGAGCCGTATACGTAATATCGAACGAAGTCGCGCGTGAAGAACCGTGAGAGCGCGATTCTGGGTCTACGGTATGAACCTGAAGTAAACTGTTCTGACGGCCTACTTTTTGCCGCCCGCGCTTCGACGTGAGCAAAAACTTGAGGGTGGTGTGGAAGGGGGGGGAGGAATTTCGAAGTCTTGAAATTCGACGAAGTTCGCCAAGCTTATGAGTTAGGATCTCTTATGCGACATAAGGATCGAAGGAGTAATCGAGATTTTTTGTTTTTAATACGGAAGGATGTTCTTTATTAATACTAGGACTGCCAACCACTTTCTGAGCATGTTTAGAACACTATATATATCTTTAAAAAAAGGGAGAGTAACAGGAAATTTGAGTGAATCAAAATGACGATCTAAATACTGTATGAAAATCATGGAAAGTCTTTAAAAATACATCGTTATGAAGCACTGCGATTTTTTAAAGAAACGACTGACCGGTAATTTTGACTGGTTTGGTAGTTCTAGTGTTAAAGGATTTTAGATGATTTTTGCTTTTTATCTGACACTATGGAAGTTTTAAGAATTGGACAGCAGGGAGTGATGGCATTATATCTGTTATATTGTCATCGCTCATAAATAACTTCCGTTTTTCAATAAATTCTACTTGGCTGCATCGAAAGTTACTTGTGACTCGACCTAATATTATGCAATGGCTATTTGTTTGTACCGTGAAATAGAATTTACGATATTATCGATGCAGCGTCAATCGTGGATTGAAAAAACCTTCAAAATCGTTCTAAGGATTTCCAGGATTGAGGTAAAGAATCACATTCAAAACACCCAAGCTTATAAAGAGCTCGCGATGCGTAGAAGATATTAGCGCGGCTATTCGAGATTAGAAGCGATTACTGGCGCTCGAGCCGCGCGAATTAGTACGCGGCATTATTCTCGCGGTAATTCTACATCCAAGATAATTCCGCGGAGCATAATTAAGAGTAAACGCAATCACGATACGCGCCAAAGCGGCGAGAAAAGCATAAAACCGTTTGCTGATAACCGGAAAATACGACGAGGATATGAATTTCCTTATACAAATGGAAAAATGGAGAGCGTCCTTCTTCGTCGATGCTAAAGTTCATTCGAGATACCAACGATGCACCGCGCTTCCTTCATTAACATTACGACATTCTTATAAAACAGCCGCGATCGCAGATGGCGTCCAATCTACGCGGAAATTCTACGTCCAGGGCAATTCCAAAGTATAATCGAGGGTAAACGCGTCGACGATAGCCTTGCGGAGAAAGGAGGACATCCGGCAGCCATCAAATTTTACTCCAAACATCAAAGAAGCGCCGTGCCTTTTCTCGATGTTCCCAATACTCTTTCCTCCAACACCCACTACAATTACAGCGCCTCCTTGACACGATTCGCTAATGCACAAGGCTTTTAAAAACAGGCACAGCGCGTTCGGCCCTCGCGGAAACCAAGATAATTCCAGGGGACGTAATTGAGGGTAAACGAATTCACGATACCCGCGAACAACGTCCCTCGATGCAAGGACAAGGGTTCGAAACCATATTCGAGCCACTGAAAACCAACGACAACTTCACTCCGATAGCAACCAATAGCGTTTCCAGAAAACCTCGCCATCTTTCCAATGCCTCCTCCTCGACGCGATCCCTTAATGTGGAGCGCTCATAAAAAGCAAGATGGAGGCGGATAGCGGCCACACTTCGCGGAAATTCCACGTCCAAGATAATCCCAGGGAGCATAATTAAGGGTAAACGCATTCGCGATAGCCGCTCGGCGGAGGAGCGAGACGATAAGCCGGGGCGAGGAGGGACGCGAAGTGGGCCGCCTCTCGTATCGGCCTTCGCGTGCTACGATGGAACATCACCTCGAGCGATTACATTTTGAACCTCCTCTTTTTAAATTCCTCGCCCCCGAGAGGGCCCTGGAGAGCGTCCACGTACACGCGCAGCGCTCGAGGGAGCCCAGAAGGGGTGGACGAGGAAGGGTGCACTGGAGGAGGGAGGGGAGGAGGTGAGAGGGCCGATTTCCAGGGCCGTTCGCGGCGCCGAAGTGGCCGGATCTCCCGGAAGTGAGATGCACCCCTCGAAGCTGATGCCCCTAAAAACGGGCTAATCGCTCTCGGAAGGCCCCACCCCGGGCTCGTAAAAATATCCAATATGCATTTTACGAGGAAAAGAAGCGGCTATCCGGCGCGTATTCCTGCTTCGACGCCGAGACGCCGCAGTCGTGCCGGCATAAAAGTCTTGATTAAAATTTTAACCGACCGGCTACACTTTGCCCTCGTCTCCTGTCCGAGCCCGCGCGACCGGGGGGCGTGGCGAGGAGGGAGGGGGGAGGGGCCTTTAAATTCGTGCATTCCGGGCTTAACTGGCAAATATAAAAATAATGAATGTACGTAAAAACGTCGGTGGCGGGGCGTGGAGAGGTAATTACAGAAGTAGGTGAGCCGCGCGTTATTCCTTACCGGTCCCGCCTCCTTTTTCTCATTTGCTTAAAGGGATGCACCGCGGTGGACCCCCCCCTCCCCCCCCCCCTCCAATCCTCCTAGGCGCCGCTCTTTCGAGCTTCTCGCCGATCCCCGTGCGCTTTGTAACCGCCCTCAGGCCCGTCTTTCGGTTTAATAACGCAAATGATGGTAACGCGGCGGACGAGGCCGCCTGGAAATACTTTTCCACCTTCGAGCCGATGGAGGAGGAAGGGCTCGTGCTCTCTCATCGAATCCCGAGCTTTGTTCCTCGCCTTTGTGGGCCGACGAGGATGACTCTGGCCCGGCAGAGGGTGTCGGGGGTTTATTAAACCGCTGGCGAACGATAAGGGATGCTCCGCGGGGAAATGGAATTACGCGAGAAAGAGAGAGAGGGGGGGGGGGGGGCGTGGAATAACGTGGGCAAAGCGAAAACGTACGGAGTACAAATCGCCAGGAGGAGAGCTGAATCTTATCTCTCGCTGTTTGTGGATGGAGCTGGGATTGGAGGAGAGGATGCGTGGAGGAATGGTAAGCAGGGCGAAGTGGGGTAAATATGGAGCACGGTAGCCCACGGTAAATATTGTTTCGAGCCATTATAAGGAACTCCCGTCGATTAATACCGGGGTAATACTTTATCCTCCTCGAGGACGATTTCTTGATAGCGAGGAAAATGTGGTTGCTCTATTTCCTCCGAATGCATTTTGTTCGCTGCGTGTCGACGGAAATTTATGATAAATCTTGTGAAATCGAGAAAAACCATAGAAATAATATTGACACGAGTGATAGACGAATGTAAATTGATAAACCAAGCGTATTTCGCAGAAGACATTAATTTCCTTGAAGAGGTTAAAAGGGCGGATTAAGTGATCTTAACGGCCAATGCCAAAAGTTAACTAAGCAAAGGAGTAGGAGAGCTAAACAACGCCGTATAATAACTAGAGAAACGGCGGTGAGGATTATTCCTGAAGGTCCCTCGCTTCTCCTCCTTCCTCCTACCTTCCACCTAAATTGGGGTGCCTCGACAGCGTGTATCGGCCCAAAAAGGGGGTAGTCGGTGGCGCGCGTGCGAGGAAGGGTCTCTTTAATGAATCCAAAGTAGCTGCCGCTTCGTTTCGCCTTGGCGAATACGTCGCTCGCGAAATGTCCTAATCTGCAAAATGTCCCAAAGTGCTGATGCGAAAGACCGTATAAATTCTATGGGGCGTGAGAGGCCCCCGGAAGAGGAGGCCGCCGTGGGAAGGGCGAAAACTCTTCTCGTACGTGTGCGCACATTCGTGGGGAGAAGAGGAGGAGGAAGAGAGAGAGAGAGAGAGAGAGAGAGAGACAAGCCAGAAAGAAGAGAGAAGTAACGAGAGGAACCTGGGGGTTCGCAGCGTGCGCCGTTAGATCGTTAACCGTGTTAAATTTAAATCCACCGAAATTTGTCTTGCGTACAAAACACTCGAATACCGAAGAAAATACGAAGAGAATTAACCGTAGATTCTAATGAGCCAAAGTTAATGCACGCTGCTCGTAAGTGTTATTTGCTAAATACTGCACGAAAATCATGGAAAACCTCAGAAAATGCATCGTCAAAGGGCGCCACGATTTTTTAAACAAACGACTCACCTGTTATTTCAACTGATTCCGGCGTTAGTTAGTTCTTTAATAATTCTAATAATAGGATTCCAATAGAATTCTACAATAGTTCCAATAATAAGTAGTTCTAGTGTTGATCAGCGTAGTGGAGTGACGATACAAGATGGCTCCTGAAAAGAACGGTTTTCGAAAGATCTGTCAGACGATCATTGCGCGTTATCTCGAGTAATATTTGCACTCAGCTCCTCTCATTTCTAGCCACTTGCACATACTCCTCGGCAATCCACGAAGAATCCCGGGTGAGAATAAAACAGAAAAATCGACCATCAGCACCCGCATCATCCGGATATCTAAATATCCACGGGGCAGACCAACGAACCGTCCAATCCCTCTGCATTCGCGGAAGTGGCATAAAGGGGGAACAACGAAATTCCTCCATCCGCGATTCTTATCCACAAGTACAGTGTCGGCTAGTCCGTAGAACGTAAGAGACGCTCGAGGGGTTTTTATTGCCCCTGTACGTCAGGAAATATCACTTTCTGGAGCTCTGCGCGTGCAAATGCAGTGCAGTCGGTGAGAAAGGGGGGGGGGGGCGAGGGGGGGGGGCACTCGAAGGCGGAGCCGACAATCCGTAATTCCGCCTTCTGTTTTACAACGTCCCGATCCTACGCGAGGCGAAACATTTGCGCAACTCATTTCGTCGTACTAATATACCGAACTTTTCTGCGAGCAGGGCCGCCATAAAGCCCTCCCCCGCGCCCCCACCCCTCGAAGAGTTGTTATTCTTCGGGGGCACTAAACCGGCCGGAAACTTCTCGAGTCCTCGTAGTCGCGTATAAGAGTAACGCCGAAGAAATAGCTTTTAACGCTTTCGTGACTGATCGCCGACCGTTCCGAACATTGCCGCTCGATTGTAACCCGGCGTTCCTTTCCTGAGGAATGCGCCTCGATACGGAGGGTGCTCGTTCCCTCGGAACGTCGCTGAGGGAAGCCGATGTACAGGCCTTTCCTAAAGGAGCGGACGAAACATTGGGAATACGGTGGTGGTTTGTGGATTTTTCCCTTTTTTTTTTTCATTTATTCTCGACAGCGACTGCTAAGGTTATTTGGGCTAGGGTCTACTGTTTTCACTCTTTGAGGTTAGGTGGGTCAACAGATGTCTTTTTACGTAGCTTTTTATACATAGTGGTATATATCTTAACCTATCGCAAAGTTGAAGTTACTCATGGTGATAGGGTTTAATATTCAATTCAATGTTTTCATTCGATTGGCTATGCCATGAGCCAACGATAAATAAGTGAATATACGAAGAGAAGAATTTATACAAATCACAATGCATTAGTGAAGTGTTTAATTGTGCGGTGAAGTGTGAAATAAAATTCTATGCGACTTGGGTCTTTACTTTCTTTGAAATCGTGTGTCTCCAATGGTTAAGGCGGATTTCGAATCACCAGTACCTATACATATCGCATGCAAAAACCAAAAAAGATAAGCGAAATTCGAAATTGGGTCTCCGGTGTAAAAGTCCGAGTCTCTATCCACTACATCACCACAGCTCTGATTCACGGAACTAATCGATTGGAAAAGATATTTCGTAATCCGAAATTTCGTCACTCGAATCAAATTTTTCCGTAAGAAATAAAGGAAGTGGATCCAGTTGATTTTGGCTATTTTCCATTCGATATCAAGATAGTGGATATTGCGCACAGTTGGCAAACCTGTCTGAAGGCCGCGTGCACGCCCATAGGAATAACCGAGATCGGACGGAGCGAGAGAAGCGGATACACGTTGTGATCCGCGTTTCGTATTTGAAAGCGCATTTCGATTTTGGAAACAAAAATTCATCCGAATTTTCATTCGTGACCTGAAAGTTTTGTAACGAGATAGTGTTGTAAATCAAAGCGGCCCTGTATTAGGTTGCTCGAAAAAGTCATGACGCACTTTGGCAGCAGACGGGTTTGGGAGAACGTAGAAAGAATCCGTTATGACTTTTCCTACAACGCAATACATTGGCCCTGTCGAAGAGGGTGGAAAAAGGCGGCTAGAATATTGAGCTCGTACACGTGGAAGCTTAATCATTGAAATTTCGCGTGGGGATTGTGGGAGCATGTGCTAATAATATTTTTTTCTACAAATTACTTCGCTATGACGACAAAGATTTTTTAATTCAACGATTGTGCTTTACCTCGTGATTTAAAAGCAGTTCTGAAGTATGAGAAATTAGACACAATAATACCTGCGAAATATCCAAATTCAGCGACGAAGTCAAATTGCACTATTGCAGACATCTCATTGAGCGTACGTTATATTAGTCTCTTCTCGTTAAACCAAGTGGCTAAACTCATGTTCATGTACAATAATGGACACGTTCCTCGGATGCGCTAAACTTCTCCGCAATTTCCATTCCACTGTCCATAGGAGTAATGGATGTCTGACATCGCAGCGTTCGAATAATTATGATTCATGATCTCGTCGATACGACAATCATGAACGCACTCGCTCATACGGCTATCGGTATTCAGAATCCTCCTGCAACGAGGATGATCCATGAGATTCGCTTTTACTCGAAAAACTTATATTATATCAGCCATATTAAAAATAAGGATGCAAATAATTAGTTTTAAATATTTCCATCCTACATTGATGAAAATGTACGCATGCCTAAACCCATTAACCATTTGATCCTCGACGATTTTTTCTCGATAGAAGAAGCACCTATTCGTGCTTCAGTAACGTACGCATTCCCCGTTTGCCATCGACTGGCCCCCACTTCTTTTTCACCCAGCATCTAAAAGCTTTATTGGCTAATAATTCATGGAAGGAGCTCCCCATCTTCTTTTTGTGCGTAAAAGGGGAACCGACGATTGGCAAAGTTAAAAAAAACCCGTCGGTCCAGCCTTTTAGGAGCGGCCTGTATGCGGATACATTAGAGGGAGGGCACGTTATTTATGGGCAGTCGCCGAGCGGCGAACGAGTCTCGAGAAAAATAAATTTGCGCTCTATGGAAATTCCAAAGTGGACTTTTACCGAATTCAGCATAGAATCCTACGTGCAACTACAACCGCTCGTTCCGAAATGTATCGCATTCGCGATAAAACTTTTTACGGTTTAGCTTCAGTTTCCGTTACATCTCATTGCATTGCACTTCGCCTCTACGCCCCGCCCTATCAAATGGAAAAACGACGAAAGTCGTCCAAAGAATAATATCCTGCGTTTTATCATCTCGTCGCCTCGCATCTTAATCCTAGATCTCAAATAGCCAAACCACAGGACGATATAGATCCCTCATAATCATACACCGTGCTTAATATAACCATGCGATCATTCGAGCAAAATCGAATTCCTTGGTATAAAACGCAAACACTCTCCCCTCCTCGATCTAATCAGAACTCAAAATTAGCTTTAAAACTGCCACGAGGCTAATTTCATGCCTCCGGAGAATGTAGCGTAAAAATTAGGATCGTTTAGGATAAAAGATAGTTGTCCCTCCATTATTGGCCACGCGCGTTCACGGCGTTGCTTTCGATTAATATTGAACGAATGCGTGGCGTGGTGGGAAGGGGAGGAGAGGGGAGGGGAGGAGGAGGAGGAGGAAGGGGAGGGGGCAGTAATTTCTCCGGGCTGCAGTTACACGTGCGCTCGTAAAACAAAGGGGTCGTGTAAATTCATAGGAGTAAAACAAACCCGGGCAAACTCTGTCGACACGGGGCGGTTATGCTGCGTTTGCAAAAGGCACATACGAAGATCGATTCGGTGTACAGAAAGTGAGCGGCTTGACACCCGATATATCGCGGTCGGTACACGTCAGAATTGACGTTATCTGGGAAGTTACTGTCTAACAAGTATTTGCACTACGTGCGCAGGCCGATAATTTGCATGTCTATATAGGTTTTGCAAACTAGGCGCAATTCGCGGGGCCACCTTCGACCCGGCTTTTGAAAATTTAATAAAGCGCTCCATGGCCGGAGCGTAGTTATGAATGATCAGCCGCGTAAGCCAATTAGAAGCCATTTAAAGCGCGCCGCCAAATGGGCTCCGCGATAAAATGGCGATAGGCGTGATTAATTAACCGGAGAATTTTGAGGGGGCCCCGATGTTAAAGTATAAATTAGATATTCATCCCGAAGTTTTGGCAGGCGGCCGTCGTGGCGATCAACTCGCTATTTCACGCTGCTCCTCGTTCGCGGTTTAATTCTTGCCTATGTAAAGGGACCCTGAGTTGGAGGAAATTTATGTTGATCCTATCATACGTATGATCATATCCTATGATGAGAGCGTTATTTGGACTTGTGGTTTTCGAGCTCATTCCTAATTGTTGCAACTAAAGCGGATATTTTAGTTTTGTAGGTTGGATCGTTATTAATCACTAACGCGCATGCGCGAACCGACATTTGTATGAATACAGAGCGGTTTTATCTTTAACTCCCGAACTGTATTTGAAGAAGAGAAAACGGTATTATTTTTACGCAGAAGAAAGAAGCTGGCGTGTATTTACATTTCACCATACTCGCGTGATTAATCTGGAGGCTTTTTATTTTTTCGAGTTTTTTTTTAAGCGCGCGGAGTACAAAAGGATAGAAATCGACGTCCTTCTTTCGTATCCCTGCAATAATCGATGTACGCGTCCTGTGAGACCTCGAGTCCCATCCCCTTCCTTGCCAATAGCTGAAATCCTAATTGGCCACGTTCACATCCCACTTCCAACCACTTCCAATTTTCCGAGCTTTCAGTCTACCCTCCGAAAACTCCCCAAAGCAGTACCTATTCTTACCACAATGTAACGCCAGCGGTATAAGTTCTTAGTCCGATCCAACGGCAACGCACATCCTTACCACGGAGTAATAACAAGGGCAATCCTATCCGCTCTCTAATCCACAAAGAGTAGACATTATCGAAATACCCAGGATTTTCTCTCGAAATACAGATCGTTATCGTGTCATTACTGGTGCAATCTCCTCCCTTATTCCCCGCCAGTGAGAGTCAAAGAGAGCTCCAATCGCACTTGTATGCTAGATGAGAAAGATATTTTGTCAACTCGTGTATGCGGTCTTAACGGACAATCATTTTCACGCTTAATAATTTCCACTCGAATCCAGATCTCTTTTACGCCTTTTATCTCGATATGGCGTAATTTAATATCTTATATTTCACATTTCCTTTTTCATTTATTTCTGAATTTGAATATACTTTAATTATTGAGTCACGCACCAAGTAGCCAAAAATGATGAATAATACCCTCGACGAAAGACCAGAATAAATCTATAACATCGCATTAGCTAATGAATGCGATCAAAAAGCTTCCGGAATATTTACTATTCAAATTATTACGAGCCTCGGTCGCGATTAAACGCCACGTCGAGTCAGACTCTCGACGTGAGACCACAAAGGATTAATACCGACGCGACGCCTGGGAAGATTTACGGATTCTGTCTCGGGACATCGTCCCTTAACCGAGGAGTGCTGCAACCGGAAGTAGGGGAGGGAAAATAAAAGCGGGCGAGCCGTGAACGCCCCCCACTCCCGGCCCAAGGCCGGCGGACGCTCCTTTAACGGTTACGAGGGCGATAAAAGAAACTGCCACAATTTAAAGTTGGCATGCGTAAGAGGAGTCCGCCGACGATTTTCCGCTTCCTGAAGTGACTAAACTTCTTTCTGTCCTCTGATACAGGCCGGAGTCGTGGAAGTGGCACGATAAGCGCCCTCCTCGCCCATTTTCGCATCTCGCCCGGTGCCCATCCACCCAGCCCGATGCTCCACGTTCGACGCTCTTCCTCGTCGCTTTGTCTTCGAGCCTCGTCCTGGAGAGGCAGCTTGTCGGGACAAAGTTTCCCTTTTCCAGCTACCTCTTGCACGAATCACCCCCCCCCCCACGCGTATTTGTTATTTCATTGCAATCCTCGTCCCAGATTTTTCGCAGCCGCGATTAACGCATTGCATGCGGGAAATGTGTTTTCATATTTTTTTCCAGTCTGTCAGTGGAGCGCGGGTTACGTAAAAGTACCTATTTGGTGGATGTGCGCTGGAGAGGGGGTATTGTGTACGTACGATGGGCGTGTGAGCGTAGATGTTGTTTGCGTTGCTAGGCAACGGTTAGCATTATTTCCGTCGAGAAGGTTAGTTCCCCGAGTTACTTGAGTTAATAGCTTCAGAACGTTTTGTATATTTGAAACTCGCCTTTTTTATTATCATTATTAATTGGAACATTGAGAAAATGAGTTCCTTCCTCGTTTCCCGTTTCCTTTCCCTTTCGTTAAGATATATGCACATAAATGGTTCTTTAAAGTGATCGATAGTTCTACCCTTCGAAAATCTGGAAGTATAATTTATTCGAATGTAAAACTCCGCGTGGCCATCGAGAGGGTAACGCGATTTAAGCTACACGCATCGATTTATAACCGTTCTCTCGATCGAGGCCAACAGCTCCCAAAGATCGTCCGTCCATCGCGCTGCTTTTCAGGTGCAGCGACGAATAAAGGGGTCGGCCGGTTCTCGCTATTTTTTCCACCTCGTCCGTTCTCCTCTCTCCAGAGAGCGCCGTACTTTTCCCTCCATTCTTCTTCTCTCTTTTTATTTTCCCCGCCTTTTTGGAGAAAAAGGGGTGCACCGCGGCTGTCGCCACGGGCCGACGGGCGTAACGAGTGAAGCGAGGTGGTGGAAAGAGACGGTCGGGAGAAAAGGAGCGCCGTCATTTTTCTTTACCGTCGTTTAAGCACGTAGGCCCATTAATTCCGGGCTTTTTCCCGCTCTCCCTCTTTCTCGATCTCCCTTTTCCTCTTTTCGCGCACCACTTTTCTCTCTTTCTCTCTCTCTCTCTCTCTCTCTCTCCATCTTCCTCCATGTAAGCGTCGCGATCAAACGGTCGTTAAAGTCCGCGGACATATTGCCTGACGATGGACCGCCGGGATTTTTAAATAAAGTTAATATACGAGGACACTTGGCGGGCATGGATCGTGCCATAATTAAACTCTGGGCCATGAAAGAGGAAAATAACCGGAGCTTCGATGGGTTAAAGTCGAACTGAGATCGTCGAGGCAAAGTAACGGAGTCGTTGATTATAAATATTTCGAGGGAAAATTCTCTGCTTTATTCTCTCGATTCCTCTGGTATTATGCCCTCGATGTGGATCCTCTTCCATTCGAATCCGTTTTCGCCAATGTCGACTCACGCGATAATCGACTTTTGTCCTACGAATGGCGGAAGCCTGATGCGTACGGATCTAATTAAAACCGGATTGGGGAGAGGATGTATGCGCTCGATTCGTGAAGAATATAGGACCAGCGGTTTCTCTGTGGATAATCGGAGTAAAACGCCGTGGTTTTCCTCGAAAATATGATAACCGTTGTTGCCATTTGATCGGCTTATCCATAGGATTTCATCTTGATCTATTCCGACTGATTTCCAGCAGCGTCAACTGGCGCTATCGTCGTTCATTGCCCTTTGTTCCAAGTAATTCTCCTCTTCACATTCGCTTGATTTTCTCGATCGTCGTACTTCAATTCCAATCGAATCTCGTTTCATTTCATAAAAGAGACGGAATGGGAAATATTTTTAACGGCGTTGCGCGGAGAAGACCTATGGCCCTTCGCCGTAGAGAAAAGTCCCCTCTCTATTTGCAAAACTTCGTTAATCAAGTTTATTCGCTTTTCATTCGACTTTACCTTTGGATCTTTATTCCACTTTATTCCTGCAATCGTCCTACGAGGAATTCTTCATCGCGGAATCATCTTAGGAGATATTGTAGGAATCGCGAAGCTCGTCCGTTCCTCGCATAAAAACCTAATCGTAATAATAAAAAAGCGCGCGATCACGTATTATCGAAAGTAATAATACTCTCCTTAATACGCAAACTAAAAGTAATATCTCTCTCATTTTTCTTCCACCCATTCGTCTATATAATAATCTTTTAAAGCAAAAATAAATTCACAATTTAAAGAGAAACAGAATTGTAACACTATTCCTACCAGCCATTTTCTAGGCAGATTTAAGCGTACCAAATATATCCTTACGGAAAAAGAGGACGAAGGAAAAATGTCGATAGATCAATTTATCGATCCGTACGCTGCGAGAAAATCATGAAAAATCTCAGAAGTGGCCGCGCCTCAAAATTCTACAATTTTTCAAAGAAATCACTGACCGGTCATTTGACCGCTCGTGGTAGGAACAGTATTAAATATCTATCAAAGAGACTCGCAAACGAGACGAAATATCAGTCCAATACGTAACACGTCACATTATTTCAAGACAAATCTTGCGATCTTGCGAACAAAAGCTCCGATAAGATCGCTCAAAAAAAAATCAGTTCACCAATCTCTCGCTGTTTATCCGAAGCACCGCAACCGAATTATCGGCTGCGCCCGTTTTTCCGCGGCTACCATAGCACATATGACGTATCCGCAATACAAATTTCAGGGCGAAGCGTTCCGGCGCGTCAACAGCCGACGTGTTAAGCAAGCACCGGCTCTCATTTCGAACGGGCCGAAAAAAAAACAAGCCGCGAGCGGTAAGCGCCGCGGACAAATGGGCGGGGGGAAATAAAACGCGATATTCTTGGCATTAACGAGTGGGGCATTGCGCCTGCAAACAAACGGGCCGAGGCTGGCGCTGGACCCTACAAAGAAGCCCTGGATGGAGGAATTAAAATACTTATTTTTTTCCTCCTTCCGCTCTTTCAGGCCAAGCCGCCCACTTCGTCGTCGGCGCGACTTCATTGTACACAATCCTCGGTTTTACTTCGGCAAACGCCGCTTTCCTGCGCCTTTCCCCCTCCCTCCAACCCTCCCTCCTACGCTGTTCACCCCTTTTGGCATAAGTTTCGCGGTGAAAAGCTCCGTTCGATGCTCAAAGGATCACGAAGTTTCCGCCTTTAATCCACGGATCCTTGGCCCGGACGATCGAAAAGCGGGGAAAATACGCCGCGGCGAAGATTACTCGGCCGCTCCTCCAGCTTGGCTTCGAAACTCCGCAAGCGGCGCAATACTTTCCCAACCCGTGGAAATATATCGCGCGGCTCGAACTTTCTAATCTACGTGTACGACGGAAAAATTCGAAAGGATTAAGGGACCTTGGGGGTCCCCCCCTCTGTCTCCAAGGATGTATCTACCGCGGCTGAATACGCGTGGAAACGTGGCTGGTGGAATTTAACCGCGAGTCGAGGGCCAAAGCATTCCTACGCGCTTTGTATCAATGATACATGGAGCGTTTATTTTGAAAGTGGTGTAAGTCCATTTTCTCTTGTTTCGAGAAAATCAAAGGTCAGCATGTTTGTTAATCAAAAAATATCGGTTGATATTGCCGGGTGTGGCAATGTTTCAACTTATACTTTGTGCGAATGTAAAAAACACTGATCTTATTACCTGTCCATCGAAATGGACTTACACCTCTTTCATAATCAATGGCCGTAGAATTTCTTTTATCGACCAATATTAAATCGAACAAAGCGTTGGTATTTTTTAAGATATTAAATACTAACTGATTACAAACAAAAAGTTTACGCTAAATTAATCATAAATCACGCGATAACTCATTTTTTTTTTAAATGGACTTACACCACTTTCAAAATAAACGGTTCATTATAAGACCACACACTCCTTGTACGATTACAGCCTTTGTATTCATGACATTCGCCAGCTTTGTACCAACGATATACAAAACCGCACGCTCCTTGTACGATTACAGCCATCCTCCGCTGAACACCAGCGATCCTTGCTCTTGCGCCAGATAATGGAAAGCAAAGAAGAGCGAGTTGCGCGGGGGCAGGATACATCCAATGCTCGCGACAAAAGGGGTTCGAGAGGGGGGAGGAAGGCGGAAGAAGAACAACGCCTACGCTCAGCGCCTCCGACCCTTATTCTTACGGCGAATAATGGAAAGGAAAGAAAAGCGAGTTGCGCGAAGGCAGGATACATCCAACGATCCAACTAAAGGGTTGTGAGAAGGGAGAAGGAAGAGAGAAAGAGAGCGCCTCCTCCTCCGACCCTTGCACTCTTGCACCAAATAATGGAAAGGAAAGAAAAGCGAGTTGCGCGAGGGCAGGATACATCCAACGATCCAACGAAAGGGTTGTGAGAATAGAAGGAAAGAGGAGGAGGGGAGGGGGGGGGGGAAGGAAAAGGACGAGAGCGCCGACAAGAAGGGAAGAAGCTGGCGGAGCGTGGAAAGGGAGAGATGGAGCCTCGAAGTCGTCCGCAACGAAGTTTCCCGGGCGCTAACCCAAATACAAATCTCCGGCGTCGGTGGCTAAGCGCGAAACTTGCCGGTGTGTATTAAATTATGTCATAGCGCCCGGGCGCAGACGGTCCTCGGAAGTTGAGTTGTTTATATTTATCCTGGTGTCGGCCGGGCCGCCCACCCGAGGGGCCCCTCGCGCGCTTTCCTCGGCGACGGCCGGTGCTTACGAACTTTCCACTTAGAGCTTTTTACCGAGTTGCAATTTTTAGTATTTGCCGCGCAGCCGTATATTATACGCGGCTAGGGCTTTTGCCCGCGATTGGGCGGCTCCTTGGATTGGAATAAGGAAACGATGGGCTTCTCCTGGTGTGGAGATTTTGGCCATTTGGTTGAGTAGTGTTCGATGGAGGGGATAGGGTAAGATTGTTCGATGGTATTCGTTATGGTAATGATATTGTAAGGGAGAGAGCGCGAAGCACGAGCATTGGGATTCTGAGCAAATTTGAATACTACTGATTGGCTAGTCATCTAATGTGTGAGGCTCGTTGTGTCGTGCTAATGACTATAGCTGCTCGCTTATTTTTTCGATGATTTTTCCAGTGACACTTTAATACTAAACCTTGGAGCTATTTGCAGAACTTTTTAGGAGTGCTGAATGTATTTTTAAAGAAAAAAGAGGGCGAAGAAGAGTGTCTATAGATTAATTTATACAGAACCATGATCCAGACGTTGGAACAAAATCACGGAAAATATCAGAAAATACACCGCCTCAGGGTTCCAGAATTTTTCAAAGAAATCACTGATCGGTTCGGTAGGTTCAGTGTTAATCGAACGTAGCATAGCTTTTTTAACTCCATCGCCGCTGATTTTTTCCATTCGCTTCATCCGTGATGCACATTGCCTTACAAAATATCCAAAGCTACACGTTCTATGCGATAAAGCGTTGCAACTGACCTACGTAGTAGCTGCCATATTCGAAATTCGACTCTCCATACACCGTAATCCTACTGGCGAAATACACGGGCATATCGAAAGTGTTAAATTCGCAGTTGTCAATTCCTACGAGTCCTTGTGCGGAATAAACAGCCATAATCCGATAACTCGCGCCGTGCGTTCGATTTTCGATCGCGCAAGGCGTATCGCGGGACAATTCGCACATCCGCGCCGATGTTAATTCGCCTGCGCGAGATTTACGGATAGAAATCGTCCTCGGTGCCGGCCAATTTCTGACGCAGCGATCAACTGCTGATTGAGTCGCCGAGAGCCGTAACAATTTGCGCACACGCGTCCAGTCCTAATTGAGAATATTGCTGGAAATTGGCAGTAAATTCATGCGTATCGCAGAAGCCGGCAGTTCCCGGCAGTTAATTAACCGGATAAAGCTCCGGCGTGCACTTGCATTTACGCTGATCCTTGTTACTTGGTCGCCTGCCCGCTTTTGCAGGGCCTACGAGCAGGCCAGCGCGTAGGTTCGCTTACTCAAAACTGGAAGCTCGTGAGATCGCCGCTGGACCCGGTAACGAGCTTCCATTATGCCGATAATTGCTCACTAATAAAATCATAGCGGCGTTAGGACGTAGGATCGTTATCGATTCTCCGTAATTTTGCAGGTACCCCTTTTTTTATCTTCTTAATGAGAGTAACGAGAAAGGGCGGAGATGTGTGTGTGTGTGTGTGAATGGAAATGTACGAAACGTGGTACTGGTTATTTAATAATCGAAACTGTACAAAATATCGAGCTGGTTAATATTGAGGCGGTTATAGAACGTACTTACGTAGTGTAGAATCGACATAACCTAAAATATCGTTCTTTTGGTAAAACGTTATTTTTTAGAGAGCCTCAAGGAACTCACTCAGTTATATAGATTATTAAATTAAGTGCACTTCTTGTAAAGCGTAACTCACTGCTGATACATTACGCGTATAACATTCCAACCTCCTGGCATCGAACCTCGAACCCATTCAAAGCCAGGCCGGCCAGCCGCAACGCAACGCGTGCGAGGATCGTTCGGCAAAGACACTCGAGGAAAGAGTAGCGCGCCGCTATCGGGAAGAGAGCAAATTTCCATTCGCACGGTGGCGCTATTCAATTCGGCCGCGGTGGTAATTCGAGAATTACCAATCAGGGCACCGCGGCCTTTATTGGCGAAGCACCGGTTACTCATTACCGAGATTTATGCGTTTAATATCGCCGCACTTGTATTAAACAGCGAGCGCGACCCCCTTCCAGGGCCGACGAGCGCGTCCACGGCGATTCGTCGTGGGGGTGGAGCCGTGGGACGAGGACGGAGGATCGTGCGCCCAGTGGGTGGGAGAGAGATCGAGGATGAAGCCGTCGCTGGTCGAAGAGAGAAGAAAAGTAATACGGGGGAGTGGGAGAGAGATGGCGACAGAGACGGAGACAGAGACGTAGAATGGTGGAGAGGAGGAGGAGGTGGAGGAGGAAGAAAGACGGAGATAAAAACGGAGATAGAGGAGGAGGGAGAAGGACAGAGACAAAGACGGAGATAGAGGAAGAGGGAAAGAGACAGAGACAAAGATGGAGATAGAGGAGGAGGGAGAGAGAGAGAGAGGGAGACAAAGACGAGAATAGCGGAGGTGTGAGAGAGATGGGAATAAAAAGAGAGATGGAAATAGCCACTGAACAGGAGGAACGAGGAGAGAACGAGAAAGAGAGGGAGGGGCGAGGAAGACGAAGAAAGCGAACCGGCCCCATGTGTGTTTGCTCGGCCGCGGAGAATAATGTACACACGGAGGCGTTAATGAGATTTAAAAATAATGGTGATTACCTGCATTACTCATTAGGTATAACCCGGGTGGCGCGTTTCTGGTTTTACCCCGGGCGCCCCTTGCCGGCAATTCCTGGTTTTTCGTAGGTAGGACGACCGGCTCGTGGGTATTATACGATACGCGGGGAACGCGGACGCGCCGGACGAAATTACTCCGGGCAAAACAATGCCGGGGGAAGAAAACTCATTATACCTCCATTATAATCTACTCTCCTTGCCGCGGTCCTTCGGCCATACTTATATTTCTCGGGCCCGCAATTCCGCCGTAATGTTTCACGCCGCGACCCGTCGGATTCGCGGCGCGAATTAACGGAAAGCCCCGAGAAACTTATCGAATCGCCGCGCCGGCAATGCTCGCCCGGCAAAGCACGATCTTTGCTCCCCTACGGAGATAATGGCTCGTTTTTGTACGGGGAATAGCGGCTGGATTTTTGCGCGGCCAAGACCACGGTCCCTGCTTCGCTGCTCGCGTTACGTACAATTTTATGCTGGGCGGTGTATGGAAATATCTTTAGATATTTCACGTCACCGCGGAAATGCGCTGGCTTTGTGAAATCCTACGTCGTTTCCTCGTGCTTTAAGCCATATATACGCTTTGCTTGAAAATTTGATCGTAGAACTGGGAATTTTTGTTTTGTTTCGTACCAAATCGAAATGATAATTAATATGGAAAGAGTGAGACACGATTCCAATTATCGCCTAGATTTTCAACTAATATTTAAATCCCATCAAATTACGACGACTGAAAACGTAAATATTTGGAGGTATTAAAACAAGGAGAAGAGCGTAGACGTATTTCGAAATTTTGCTACGGAACTATTTCTTCGAACAATGCCTGATTTAAGACAAATTTCGTAAACCACGAAGCGCACTGGGCGCATTGTTCGCGATATAGAACACTCGGGTTCTCCGGGTAATCCCGCACGCCATAAACCCCAAGCAATCTCATATTCCACGGATTACGAGTAGTCGGTTTACATTTCATGGGCACAAATCCATTACATCGGTCAAGCACGATATCCGCCTCATGTACCTTCGACAGGCGATACGGTAAACCGTTTCGAAAGGTCGTAAAACAACGCGTACAATTTATCCTGCCATTCATTAAGAGCCTTGTATTATTCCAACTGCCCTCGCAAACGTACGATTTACCAGGAAAATCTACCACATTTCCAACCTTCGTGGGAATATTTACCGATACAAAAATAGCCGATCTATAGGATCCATTAACAAAGCGCACAATGTACTTTTCTCTTCATTAGGGCGTCTGCATTTATTCCAATCATCACTCGCTGAGCCCAATAAAAAGTGAGTAATTTTTTATTCAACTTCTAAAGTTCTAAGGGATACAAACGATAATACACCAAGGATACTCAATAGTCCTCGAGAGACAGCTTCAATTATCACACAGGGTGCAATAACATAAAAAACAATAAATATACGTATGTAGTCTCAAGGAATTACGCGTGATCTCAATGATGGTACAGCAAGCACTGCTTAGCTGCTGCCCTTTTTCCATTAAAAACTGCTCGAAACCCAATCGAAATCAATATACACGCTCGTTATCGCTGCAAACCCTAACATTCGCGTACATCTCAAAGGATTAATTCCCAGAAGAGAACGAAAGAAGAACCGGGCTATGCCGTCTTCCTAGGCTAGGAAAGCAGGCAATCGGTGTTTCCACGCGGCTTCGACGCCCGTGGGGTGAGTTTTTCCAAGGGTAAAGCGGGCCGTGCCAAGTGCTCTTCGCCCGTCGAGCCCCACTTGCTAATGAACAGCGGCTATTAACTGCTCTACGCATCGTTCACAATGCGTACGCGTGCACAATATGGGCCGCGTATGCACGCGAATTTATGTCCCCGTGCCCCGCGCAGGCCGCCTGGAAAGTTAAACGAGCGCCGGGAAATTCGTTGACTGCCAAAAAGCGCGGTGAAAAATGCGTTTCAACGCGGCCATTAAAGCGCACCGCCAAAAGTCGGCCTGATTCCCCGCTGGGCCGAGTTTGGTCCCCCGTGCGATCATCGTTTTTGTTGTAATGAAGATACGACGCGTAAAGGTGTTACGGGCTTCGCCCTCGAAATTCCCGCTTTCGTAAATCGAATTTATCCCTTTGCGCTCGGGGCTTTCGACGATGTGGTAATGCTCCATGTAAACGTTTTGTTGCATATATATATATATATATATG
>JBCFXI010002316.1:0-25204 GCA_038496175.1 Ampulex compressa | reverse complement strand
GCCAAGTGTGGTGAATACGGCGGGTGGAGTAGCAGCTCCCAGCCAAGTGCTTCGATTGTATCCTGAACCGGTTTTGCTTTGTGTGCAGGTGCATTGTCGTGTAACAAAATTACTTTGCCGTGTCTTCTAGCCCATTCTGGTAGTTTTTCGATCAATGCATGGTCCAAATTGATCATTTGTTGTCTGTAGCGATTAGTATTAACAGTTTTACCAGGTTTTAGAAGCTCATGATACACCACACCTTTCTGATTCCACCAAACACAGAGCACTGCCTTCTTGCCGAATCGATCTGGTTTTGCAGTCGATATTGATGGTTGTCTCGGATTAACCCATGATTTTTTCCGTTTAAGATTCTTAAAATAAATCCATTTTTCATCGCCAGTAACGATTCGACGCAAAACTGATTTTCTTTCGTGTCTTTGAAACAACATTTCACAAGTGTTTTTTTCGGTTTTCCATCTGTCTTTCATTCGATTCATGTGGCACCCATTTTCCACACTTTTGGATCTTTCCCATAGCTATTAGGTGGTTAGAAATTGTTTGTTGTGCAATATTTAACATTACTGCCATTTGCTTTTGACTCAAAGTATCATCTTCTTCGAATATTGCTTGCAATTCGACGTCTTCAAACTTTTTTTGGTGGTCTTCCACGTTCTTCGTTTCTCACATCAAGATCATTATCTCTGAACCGTCGAAACCATCTTTTGCACGTTGCTTCTGATAGAGCATGATCGCCATATGCCTCGACAAACATTCGATGCGACTCTGCAGCACTTTTCTTCAAATGAAAACAAAAAATTAATGCTTTCCGCAAATCATCACTTTCTGGTAAAAAAGATTCGACATATTTAACACGATGAAAAAATATGATGTTGTTTGTTGAATGACTTGATGTATATTAAATATGTTTGACAGATGTCATACCAACCAAACAAAAAAAATATTAAGGCTCGTTCGCAACAAATGTTCCCTATCGACACATTTGTATCTTAACGCTCACTTCATACCGGTACACCTGATATATGCAAAAAAATGTAAAACGTGTCTTGCTTGTTAGGGGCAATATGCAAAAACTACATGTTTACGTGTCTGGAAAAAATTGAGCAATCTATTTTATATTCCTACCTTTGCGTAATACAATATGTAAACAAATATTTTTCCCCGTCAGATTTCTTCACCAAACAGGCTAAACTTGCAATAACTTGTTGGAGACTATATTATACTACACATACACATTTTTCTTCTCATATTTCTATTCTGCTAATCTGCTTTATAATTTTTTCATTTTACTTAAACTTATGATTTGGTGGATTTTCCAATATTACGATAAGACACATCTTAATGGAGAACTTTTGACAGGTTAGAGAAAAACTGAAGAATTTGTTCAGGTAGCATGCGGGTAAGAACCGCAGGCGCATAAGAGCGCTCGAGCGGATCGAGGAAAAAATGACGTAACTCGCGTCATTGCACGCAAGTGGCAATCGAAGTCACGATCATGAATCGTCTCGGGGAAACTTACCGTGATGCACGTGACTAAGACGCTCAGCTCCATTCTCCCTTTCCAGCACCGTAAAGTTATTCGACCACCTTCCTCGCTTTCTCGGTCACGTTAATCTCGTCGCTGCTAACCGCATAACCGCCTCTTCTCCGACTCGCTCTGAATCACCTTGCGAGTAGTACGTCGAACTTTCGTGGACATGTCCATTTGCTACAAGAAAGTCTTCCCAAGCTGGTATTTTTTAGGCACTCATGAATTATATGAAGTTTTTCTTTTCAACATTACTCAAAAATTTCCAAAATCTCTTAAAATTGATGCTATGAAATCGATCCGATGTTTACGGTGGCTTTGCTTTTACTACAGCATTAAAAAATCTTGAGAATTTAGATTGAATTTATTAAGATTGACAAAATTTTTGCTCGGAATGTTCAAAAAACCTTTTTATCGTACGAAATGTCAAAAGATTCACTCAAAAAAAATCACTCTTAATCTCCACGCAATACTCAGATATGAACCAATTCTTCCAATCGAATGCCAAGATTTTAGCGACGTTTTTCTTGAAATTTGAAGCATTAGCTTGGCTTGGTACGACGATTCTATGTCACTTTACTCGTTAGCGTCTGAATTACTGTTCTTGAGTGAGCGATGGTTATCAATGCTCCATTAAAAGTAGCAGCTCCACCAAGTGTTTCTGTATCGTTACACAATCGGTGAATTCCAGATAGTTTCCAACTTAGCAAAATATCTACAATCTATTGACTTTAATAAGCACTCTCTTCGATAAATCTCTGATATTGGAGTAGTAGGTAATTTCTTCAGAATTGTTCCGATTTCGTGTAGAATTGATGAATCATGTTATGCAATTTTAAAAAGTTTATTGATATTTTTTCTTGCAAGAGACAACGTTTAAGCCAATACTTGACTTACATTATATTTATTGTTTCATATATTGATAGCAATTTGTCAGAATGTTTTTATTTCGCAACAGACAGATTGTATTGGCAAGCCTTTTTAACATTTTACTGTTTATGCACAATATCGGTAAATAGAATTATTTTACTTCGGGTATTTAAAAGATATTAATATGTATTAACGCACTATATATTGCATTTTACTTCACTGCTTTTTATTTCGCTTATATTAGACGTTATTTATCCAGAAGGATTACTGCTTATTAATTGCACTTTTTCTGTAATCGTATTCGGCAAATGGTAATCAACAATAATTCGATATCGGTTATAATTTGTCCACGTTAAATAAAATATTGTCTATACGATTTGAATTACCCACTCTTTTCTAGTCTTTTTTTCTATATCTTTAAGATTTTTCTTCAATGTGCACTGATTTGCCAAAATATAGTTTATTTCTTACAAGATACTCACGGATTTTAATTAATATTCGATGAACGCGAGCTGTAACTTTTATTTTAAATAAGAATTACCGCTAATTCTTCAAACAGCAATCTTCTTCGTGATTTGTAATGTTGGTCATCGCAGTCCATTTATTTACATTGCTTTCGATAGGATATACTGGTCGGTGTCTTTAATGATTACTTGAAGTACCTAAATGCGCAGGGGATCTAGAATTAATAACGAATCTTCAACGTGTTCTTCCGTGTGGTTTCCACATTTGTTTGCATGTCCAAGTCTTCACGGAATTTAAATCATTTTTAATATTGAAATAACAACTTGTTAATTATATTTCAAAGAAAATGGCACTTATTTCGTTCACGATAGTACTTCTTGTGCCATATGAAAAATTAACAGCTGCATCACATTGAGTGGTGGACTAAACTTTTATTTATTTTTACTTTTCAAAAAGTAGGCATCAATTGTCAATCGTAAAACAATTGAATTGCAAAGGGCAGTTCATTTGTATTTCTTTAACATTTTTGAAATGTAACTATGTCCGTTTTCACTTTTTATGGTATTAAAAATTCGACAATCATACAGTATCACAGCGCACAAAATTTCCTCAATTTTCACTGGTCTATAAACAAACGGTCATCTTTCTGTGAAAAAGTAGCGTCAACCGTTTCACCTGTAGCACTTCAACCGTCGGCATTCGAAAATATCCGTTATTATTCACCGATAGTGCGGCGGCGAGATTCTTTCACTACACGCGTTTGCAGCAAGACATTATTCACTCTCCTTACGGCTGTCCATGGTGCTTACTCACCAATGCTCGAGCATTAATACCGGCTTCGACAGAAAGTCGCTGCCTCGTGGACTTCACACGACTCCTCGATAAATCGTTACGCCGCTCTTTCGACGGGGAGACGGACGAAGAGGATACGCTCGAATCACTCTCGTGCAGCGAAGAGGAAACGTCATCGACGAGGAAATCTCCCGGACTGAGCTCTTGTACATCGGCAACGTGCCCGTTTCGTAGTGGCAGTACTTTGCATTACGATTCGCGCCGAAGGTTGCCTCTTCCACTATCGATATTTGTATACAAGTCCGAGTATGAATGTCTGCCTCTTCTTCCTTCCTTCTTTTCTTCTCCTCCTTGGGCGATCTCCTTGTGTCGCTTCTAAATAAACTTGCCGGGGAGAAAAGGAACGTTAAGTAGCAGGCATTAATAAATGTTTATTCGCGGATGAAGAGTGATGCTTTGTTGATGTACAAATTAAAATATAAAGGAGGAGAGAAATTGTAATGCTGCAAGGTATTTTGAATTTCTACGATGATTTCGTCATAAAATATAGATGATAAAGAAAACTTGTATTATGGTATGCTTTGTTTTGGTTGTACTTAACGGATATCTTTTTGAAAAATATGTGCCAAAAGATCGTGAAGTAAGATATTGAAATATAAACTACTGTGCGAATAAAATTAAAACGTGTAATATTTTTATAAACGTGATTTAAATTTTGTTATTTATCGATCGTTCACAAACTAAATAGATTATAAAACTCCGGACTCAATGGCCAAATTGTAGGCAAGTTGTGGGGAATCTATTTTATGCGATATTTTCAAAAGAGATTTCCAAGAAGACCGTATAAGGATTTCCTGGTTTAGAGCGTCATAGATTAAATGTTTATCTTGAACGTCACTTAATGCTTATCGCTTGACATTCCTACGATAAACTCAAACCAACGTCTGTTATGTTAATTAAATCGAAACACTGCCAAGAGCTGCAGGTAATAATATATTAAACTACTGACACTCGCAATGCTTCTACATTAAAAAGCGTTCCATTTAGATGGAAGCATATATAAAAACCTTATTGCAAATTTTTCCCAAAACGTTAAATCTGCTACTCGTAAAATCAGAGAATTTTTTTGTGGTATTGACCTGTAGGCATTGTTCTGTTCGGGTACGGATCATGATTTAATTAAGTTTTTATTGAAATTTGATAATTGTAATTTTTTTAGTTGTTTTTTTTTCCCACGAATAAGGTCCTTATGTTAGTATAAATTTTGCAAAACAAATATCTCTTCATGATTTTTAGGACCTCGCATATTACATGTTAAAAAAAAAGAATAAAAACCCAACGCGTACTCTTCTGCGTCGATTCTGAGGCAAGTTGATTTAAGGTAAATTAATTCGGAATGATTCGGTAAATAATTTTAATCACTTTTCGCATATAACATTTTTGTTGCAATTTTCCTAAAGATATTCAGTATTATTAATTTACTGATTAAGTGGTCAACAGATAAACTTAAAAAGTGAGATAAGAATTTTATTCTATCGCTTTACTGATCTTTTATCGGCCAAATGATACGGTGTATAAATAAACCTCGATTTGCATCTTGAAAGAGTTTACTGATTGGATTGGATGTAGAAAACTAGGAATTGATTTGATTCTCTGACGAAATGTATTAAAAAAAACCATTTTTTTTTTTAGAAATAGATAATAAAACTGGGGAAAAAATTTGTGCAATCAATTTGCTATGAAAAATTATTTTCGAAAACAAAAATATGTTTTGTAAAATTTTGGGCAAGGTGTGTAAAATTCAGCGTGTAAGGTAAAAATGGCACGAATAATTACTATGTAGCATTCTGCAATTTTCAGCCGTCGTCGTTCAATATATCAGATTTTGATTTGCTGAATCATAAATCGTGATAAAAATCCAAAACTCCGGATCGCAGAACTCGCTATGGAAATAAGAATAGCTTGAACAAAACTTTTGCAGAAGCAGATAGTTGATCATTCTTGCAAACCGTTTATGTAGTTATAATTTGCAGCGATTATGTAAAAAAAGGAAATAAAAGAATTTTTCACCACATTGTTTGCTTACATCGGAACAAAATGAGTAACTTTGAATAATAGCCTTGAATTATTTTTGTCATTATTTGTTTCAATAAATTGTTATTATTGTAGTTACAGATTATACTTTTTCATTATCTTGCAATTATTTAATATATTTGTAATAAGATTTTCAAACGATTTCCCTAAGGCAATTTTGTTACTGAATACATTTGCAGCTAAAATTAAAATAGGCCACGTCCAACAAAATATGCCATAAATGGAATTCACTAATTTCTGTGAAGTTCAGAAAAACTAATAACAAATTTATACGTAAATGTAGTTGTAAATATGCTATCATTTATATTTAAAAAATATATTAAAAGCTCTAAAAAACGCAAAATCCTTTATATAATCGGGCGAGGTAGTGTCTTATACAATGCAACACACATGGAGGACATTAATAAATATTACAGACTAAAAATTTTCAGACAGATTTACATCTTATTACGAAAATTTTTCTTTCTCCCTGATTAAGGATATTTACGTGAAATTAAAACTATAAAAATGTGGATTATTTTTTACAACTGTACTGCGACTATTTACACGTATTTTTCTGATAAGTGACTAGATATCTATGGGTATAATTACAATAACACTTGTAGATATATGCAGATTCATTATGTGATCGATTTTCCCTGAAATCAGTGAGGATTTATCTAATTTTCTTATAAATCGTTTCTCAGAAGCGTCTTGAGGTCAGAAAGGAATTTTATTCGGATATTAATGACGTAGATTTAGAGGTATAGTTAACACGTATGATAGTATGCGTTACATATGAATAACGCAATATTTGTTGTTACAGGATAATATTACCTAAGTGTAACAGTGATCTTTGTTTCTACCTTCAAATAATGTTGATAAAATTGCTCTGATGTAAAGAAGATTGTTTGGT
This sequence comes from Ampulex compressa, assembly GCA_038496175.1. Lineage (NCBI taxonomy): Eukaryota > Metazoa > Arthropoda > Insecta > Hymenoptera > Ampulicidae > Ampulex > Ampulex compressa. The sequence continues at coordinate 18,560 of JBCFXI010002316.1, read as the reverse complement.
ACAGATTTTTCTCTAAGTTTATTACGCAGCCGGCTAATTATAAGAATGTTTAATTTCCTAATTTATTATACTTTTTAATTTTTTAATTTAATACTAATTTAATATACGGGAGACATAGGAAACTCAGTACATTATATTTTGAAAATTAATTTGACGATGATTTCTATATATTAATAATGCCGACGCGGGATGAAAATGTTGGTCTGCCTGCCTGCAAACATTTTATTTCGTATTTCAGTTTTTACACAGACTATATTATATAGTACTAGACTACTAATTTTCGAAATAATAATATCTTATTATATATGTACACAGAAGCTATATTATAGATATAGTTAATATATTCCCTACAAGAAAATTATCTCAACCTATAGATCTCACTCTGTATCAAATAAGTGGTACATGATCCCAGCAAAGTACGAAAAGACAATAGCATTTTGATATGTTGTTATAAAGTGTCACTGACATATTTTTTAATCGGTAAAACAATTCTAAAAATATTTAGTGTTACTTTAATCATTGTGAAAAAGAGTAGATGTACTATTAACCTACCTTATTTATTGGAGCAATTAATAGAAAAATTGTACACCACTTTTTCAAATGTCAATTTCATATGAATGATTATGATTTTACATTAAATGTTCTATGTTTCACTTATTAAGTTCACTTATTAAGGTTATTAACGTTAATGATTACTGTATAATATTTTAAAAATAAATCCTTGTTTTTTAAACCAGGTACACTCAATCGTAATATATGTAAAGTATGCATATATGCATGAATATATAGCCGACGTGACATGTGGTGACAGACATCCAAGCACATGCGTAGAAAAAGATGTTTTATGTATTTACTGCGTACATAAGAAATGAAGGCACCTTATATATAAGAAGTTAGCACTGTAGTAATATATAGAAGTTTATATTTTTTGTCTCTATCATGCAAATGAAGTGCGTGTGCTTTTTGTTAATTTATAAATTAGATTAGTTTATACACTGATCAACCCAATTCAATCTTATTGTGGAAGAAGTATAAGCAGAAATGACTAACACTTATTTAAACGTATGGTATATTTAACACGTTGAACGCCGAGCCTATTTTGCTTATCTTTCTGTTCACGCCGCAATGTGCTTCCGTCAGCCAGAGAGATACGCAAGGTTGCGATAATACTATATGTATATTCATACTATACAATCTCATTGAAATCTGTATACTCTTGTGAGTATTCTTCTATGTTCTTTTAAAGACAAACCAAATTTTTTTACTCGCTTTTACCTAATTCACTTTTATTCTTAAAGTATAATATCTTGTATAAAATTCGTATTCTTATTATGACAAAAATACTTAATACTATAATAAAATGTCATTAATTTGTAATCAAATTGCATTTTCTTGAATTTATATATTCGTTGCGCTTCATGCTCAATGCTTTAATCAATTTTGACATTTGTATTATAAGACTATGTTCTGTGTTCTCAGATTCATGTTTTGGTCAAATTTGATTCAAATTATTTTATTTAAATCATATAAACGGAGTTTTTATGAATTATAGCATATGCAGTATATTTGTAACAAGTAAAGTGCAATAGATAAGGCATGCTAATAATATGAACAGTAAATGTATCACAATATATATTTTTATTGATTAGTATTTTGCCTGAAAGTTGATATGATGCCGCTTACGAAGGACGATGTACATACATATATTACATTATTTTAATTAATCGATTAGAATATTTAAATATGTTATATATTCATGATCGTAAACATATATGTGCTGGTAATTATGAAAATGCTCTAAGTTTACAATAACTTTAAAAATTAGTTTATCAGTTGTTTTGCATTGTGTTTGTCTATATTACCATAATTTGGATCAATATTTGCAAAATTGTAGAAATTGAATCCTTCGATCAAGTTGGTTTTTGCGTCAGTAAACAAAAATTGGTTAATTAAAATACATAAAAATAATAAAAAATAAAAATACATAAAATTGGTCTTGATACTGGACTAAGTTACCTGCTTTCTTGTAAATTTTTGATACATCACAAATTTTTTATCTTTAACTTTTAATTTTTAGCGAACGATCTTGATTTTGGTGCGATAGAAAAGGGGGCGAGTACCTATCTTTTGGTTGAAAATTCAGTGGAAGAGATTTTTAAAGAATGTTCCATATATAATGTTGTACAAAATTTCATTAGATAATAATACTAAATTCCATGTTTTATACCATTTACTCAACAGGAGAAGGCCAAAAAAATAAGGACTACTTCCATTATATACAACGATTAGATAATTAAAAGAAGAAAAATTTAAAGATGTTATGGATCTGCTATTCTACATGTCACAAATTTACGAAGAATATTATAAATCACTTACAATACTGAAATTCAAAATTCCATTTCTGAACAAGATTAAAAAAACCAGAAATGATAAAAATAATTAGAAAATGTAAAAGAATGTTGTTTTAATCTCTTTTCCTATAAATTTCAGTACTCCATGTTGTTACAAGTACTTTTTACAATATTCTGTTAATTTTGAAATTGGTCTAAGTCTAAATCTAAGTAAAATTTTACAATTATAAACAATTTTTACTTTACAAAAGTAAATACCTTCAATTAAATGTTATTCCATAGTATAAAAATATTTTTTTATTTGTTTCAATTCAAATCTTTGATAGGCAGGATTGGACAGTGATGGGGAAGATTCAAACTCGGGTCTTCCACGTGGAAGACCGAGCTTCTATCCACTACACTACCTTTCTTATCTATCATTTTTAATGGATTACAAAAACTTTTGGTAAGTTATTTTCCACACCAAAACAAATAAAATGTTATACTGATAAGTGTCCGAAAATACTAGGTTTATCAGTTATTCAACAACAAAAGCATAGATGTTATATTTTACTTGAAACTGATATAGGAAATTTACGATTAAACATTTCCGAAGTACATGAAATCGTTTCAAAATATGCAATTTACAATAAATACTCAAAATGAATGTTTCGGTGTGGTCTTTACACCCTCTTCAGTACATTATCAATAATAAGAATTTATCAAATGTTTGAAGGTTTCTTTCTTTGATTATAATTATAGATTAAAAGAATTTTGTTTTATTCTCAATACTATCTCGTACATTTATTTCTTACGATAATATATTACTTTTTTAATTTAACAAATTGTTTTCACAAACTTCTAACCCATGTCACTAGCTTATCATACAACCATCTGAGAACGTTGTTTGTTTCTTCTTTACTAAAAAATTTGTAACTAGATAATTGATAATGCTCTGGAAAGGGTACGAAGCCTGCACCAAGACGTAAAATGGAAAATAACATTAATTGTTGGCTGGAAAAACACTATTTCTCAAAACATATTCCTGATAAAATTTTCAAAACGTTTTTCGTCTACTTCAACGTACTTATAGGCACATTGTATCGTGGATTGGCAAATACTGATATAGAGTATGGTGCCTACATCAGTAGATGAATTTGTCGTAGTAATAGTATTTATCATTTCGCATAATAAATTGTTGGTTCTCATCACTCGTTAAATATTATCTTTTGATTATATGACACGTATTTTTTTTGTATTTTCGTGTAGAGAATATCTTCCCTATGTTTCTACATGGATTTCTGCTACACTCAGCATAATAAATATCTCGGATTCCGATGTAATGGGTAGGAAAACTTGGCATGAAGCAGGAAGAAAGATCCTTGAGTAAAAGGACGGTACGTTGACCTATATCAAAATAATACACGATCGTACGCGAACTCTCCTTGCGACAATTGCTACCGCAATTACATGTCGAGTTTCATCCGCTAGGAAAGTAGCAATCTTCTTACCGGTCACGCTCGATGTCTTCTACGTGTACATTTTGTACTCTATAAAATACCGAAAGAATACTGCGCTGCCTTTTCAAAATTCGACTCGACTAATATACGTGGCCAATAAAATTTTGCTTTGCATTAAGATTTATTTCTTTTGTAATCTTTGTATATTCAAAATTGGGTCATCATGTACCGGTTAAAATTCGGATAAATTTTGCATGAAATACAGTATGATGTTATTTATACAGTACAGTATATTTATCAAACATATTTATTACCATGGGTAAATACCTTTCTTTAATTTATTTCTAGGCTAATGTCGACAGAAAATGTTCTGTAGCACTTTGCTTTTTAATTGTGTTGTATTCACTATTTTTTTTAAACTATACTTTGAATTATATTTTGTATATTTAAAATGGTAATGCTAGTAAAATACAATACATTTGTTTCTATTATATGTTAATTATGTAGGACACATTTTTTTTAAATTTCGGGGAATTTCGATGCATTCGTATAAAATGCAATACAATTACAACTTCTGTGTTTTTATAAACCTCATTTTATTTTCTATAAATATTTAGGTCTTACTCGTCTGAATTTTATATCCATTAGTTTTTTATTTTTCACCAAATAAAAAGTTCTTCAATATCCTTACCATTATCTTAACACAATAAGCATTTTTCACACTGTCGACAAAGATGCCGTTATTCGTTTTTGTTAAACTTAACACATATTTTCTTTCGTATGCTAGAAATATATGTATAAATCTGAGTTTTATGTCATAATACGTGTGTATAATAACTATTTGTAATTTAAGTACAATTTAATGATACTGTAATATTATAAGAATAATATTAAAATAAATTCACTGTATATGATGTAAAATATGTTTATATAAATATAAGTTTTTTAAATATTTAATGGCACCCCATATCGAAAGAATCTCGACTGTTCTCATTTAAGCGGATTATTTCCATAAAGTGTTATTAGAATGTATTATTTGCTTATGACATAGGAATTCAATTTTTAATGAAATTTGCAGTTACGTGAAATAGAGTTTTAGTCATAATTATTTCTTTTTCAGAGATAAATTTTTAGTAAAAGCGATCAAGCTAACGTTGTTAATATTTATTCTCGCATTCGTGAATCAGGTTTTGTTCATGAGCATGGAAATGTACAGATTTTTTATACAGAATAAAAATCTTGTGAATGTGTTATATATTGCATTACATACTTAACGTTATTTTTTTAACATTGACAACAATTTCTTTGCCTATTCTTCTGTGTATTTCATAATTCTAACCAGATTGTTCATTATTTATGGTAAAATTGTTTTCTATACGAGAACTATTACGTTTTATACACTATAGCTGCATTATATATTTCGATTGTAAAACATCAAATGTCATGACAGAATAATTTTATTAATTACAATTCAGTTCATTCAATTTTCGATTTGCTAGTTACAAGAAATTACCCTCAAGCAATAGACTATGGCTTTAATTAGCTTTTTCTGATGACTGATTTTTCTGTGTTTAGTACCACAACAATTTAAGAATAATTATAGAGAAATTGTTTAATTCTGAGAATTGTTTTTGATGCGCAATACATTTTAAAATATTGTATTTTTTCTGAAAAAAAAGTATGTGATGGCAAAATCAATTTTCTGCTTCCTTACTAATTTCCAAAATTAATTTCGGAATTTATTTACACGTGTAAGCTTTTTATTTTAAATGCTTTTCGTAAATTTTAAAAGTGGTGACTCAAAGTTTTACTTTCTAAATTTCATACTGAACAGAGCCATGCAGAGTGAATGTATGGCTGTATAAACATATTTCTTCCTGTATACTATTATGGACCTAGTGCTACTAGTTTTCAAAGTTTGAATTACAGCATAATCGTAAAATCGCACTGCTCTCCGGTACAAAGTATAATATGAAAATGTAACTCCATAAGATCCTTCAGAGCTTAAAACAACACAAAAACAAACTCATATAAGTCAATTTTTGATAAATGAATTTCATGAATTTTTCATAAGCACCAGCTTGATTCTTTTATTAAACAGAGTAGAGAGGAAAAATGTGTTATTTTTTCGCATGCTTAAAGAATTATAACAAAAATTATTTATTCAATGAAAAATGTTCAGGAGGTAGAAGGATGGGGAAAAGGTAAAAAAAGTTAAAATATAAATGGGATAAAAATTATATTAAATATCAAATGCAATGTATCTCAATAGAAGAAACCCTAACGGAATCAAATTCAATGATAGAAGTGCTTATGAAACATCTTGCTTAATTCGTTAATTTTTAAATTCTGCTTATAAAGTGTAAAATGTTTAGAGAAATCACTTTCTCTTTACTCAATGTTGTAATCCGGTAGCACTATCGGACTCCATATTTCGGCCGTCACGCGAAGGCATTATCGCCTTATTGTGTTCGTGTAACGAATAAGCGTCCTTGCAGTGCGTGCAAGGTCAGTCTCGTCTGAACCAAGGAACTATAGAGCCACTTTTATTCACTTTATTCAGTTTTATTCAGTTCATTGTCGATCCGTTCTGTCGCATAATTCTTATCATACAAATACATTAAACAAATATTCAGAAGAGCACGTTAGTACACTAAGTCAAAATAGGTTGGAATACGTATCCTCAAATTTACTTGGAATCAACTTAGATTTTTCTGTATAATTTAATTTTTATGTACAATAACAAAATACATTCAGTATTTATTTATTTACTACCCCCTTCTAATTAAAATGAATGGAGAATTTCTTGTCTCTCGGGAGTCGCATTTAGAAAAGTTTTTTGCATTCGAAACGTTAACGATCACGAGTTTGTTTAGTTAAAAAAATGAAATTGATATCTATAATAATTGATGTGAAATTGACGTATAATGCTTTATGTAGACTATCTGGCGCATTGGGTGTATACAAAGATAATAATATTCATCTTTTGCAAGTCTTAGTCTTATATTAATAATGTACATCTTGAGAGATAAAAGAAGATCATAACAAGCAAGAACAGAAAATTTGATAAACGCATTGCATCATATGATATATAAACAACCATAAAAATGGAACGAAAATTAACAATGCACGAGATTTGTGCACAGTTGAATATATTACAAAAATTTTTCAATATGTTTCTCTCTTTTTTTTAAGGAATTATGTATAATAAACAACACGTAGAATTTAACTGTAGTTTTTAAACTGTATTTATTCTCTTGAAAGGTTGGAGAAATATGCCGCTTTTTTGTAAATATAAAAAAAGTAAGCGTCACACATTGAGCGGCTTCTGTAGGAATCCATTTATATAATTTTATAGCAGTACCAATTTGAGATTTATATAATTATATAGCAGAACTGCATGAGACGATTCAGGTTCAATGACTTTTTACAAACAACAATCCCAGATGAACTTGAAAGTGATTATATGTCGCAATTATTCAACAGTATTATTATGTATTGTTGGACGGTCAAGACAAAAAAAAAAGGGAATGATAAACCGTAGTAGTCATAAACTACGGAATAAGTATTACCGGGCGTTTGATGAGTTTAGCACGTAACTACGAACCACTTTCGGAACAAATTGGCAAATCAATTATTTGTAAAAATTTCTTCACTAAATGTATCCAAGTAGGCGTGAAATATTTTTTACATTTTAATCAAAGCAAGTTGTTAAAAGCTATTGCAAATACAGACATTAAAGTTGTTCCACAATTTTCATAGAATAATTAACTTTGCGTAACTCAAGTGAAATATCATCTGTACACTATACTCCAGAGTACTTACGTATTAAATTGTCAATAAATATTAAATACATACAATCGTCAATATAATATTAAATACATACGTTTTTCACTTTCTTTTTATAATATAAAGTTATGCACCAAATTTTAATTATAGTGAGTTAGTCATTTCTTTAATAAAAAAAAGTTAATATAAGCAAAAAATTAGCCTGTAACCTAATCTTGACTAATTAGCAAACAATCCGTGTTTAATTAACTCAGCCTTTTGCTGACTCGCAAAATGTTGTAACTGAAAGCGACGCATTTGAGGGCAACATGACACGTCGATCTCTTTAAAACACGCACTTACACTTTCGCGGTCGATTCACTTTCCAAAGGCTCAGGTTTCTCCGATAAGACCAGAGAGAGGAATATTGACGATCACTGAAGTCACTTTTATAATAGCGGTATGCAAGACAATGAAAATTAGGACTTGTTAGAGTACCGAATACAATGTTTTACCAATTACTTCTAGATCAAAGAAGACCCTACAGGAGAATATGCAGTCGGAAAGATCAAAGAATTATAAGGCATAGATAATTACAAATAGATTCGTGAATAGATTAGTTCTGGAGAAGAGTCGCAGATAGTGTTGTGAAAGAATGGTCGATGACATCAGACGTAGACCGGTTGTTAAGTCAAGCGTTAAGTAATAAAACTAATCACGTTACAAAGTGGTTTGTTTTAATATTGTAGTTTGCTATTATTTTTAACAGTAGGGTCAGCGGAAACAATTTGGATCGTGAATGATGGAACGGGCCACGAGAACCTTTTGATTCTCAGACGACTATTCTGCTAAGTTACGCGAATTCTTTGGTTAAATCTTTCCACAAATGTCTGTTTCTGTTATAGAGAAGTTTATTTCGCACATATTATAAATCACAAAAGAAAAAACATTTTCTATGTTTTTTAATCCAAGATCTTTTTCTGAATATTCTACACATTTGCGAAGCAACGTTAAGCTAGTTTATATGCAAAACGTACCTATGGTATCATGCTTAGTCTTACAATCAGCACGAACTTCACATGTTTTTTCCTATGCTTATTGCACACACAGTAAAGGAAATTGTTACACTCATATAAACACCGTTAATAAATTCAATTCTTAAGCACATCTAACGTGCACAACACAAACGTTTATTCTGACACGGTTAGCTGATCGACGATCTATTGGCCGATCGATAATCTGACTGACTTACTGACTGACTGGCTGACCAGCCGTGAGACCGTGTCGATGACAGGTAGGAAAAGACAAGAAGGTGGGGACTTCTCGTGCGAAGAGAGGAGAGTACTTGTTTCGTATTTCAGGCAGACTGCGCCTGGAATATCATATTGGCATCACCGTTGTTCTTGTGAAATTTCCTCATGCTTCTTGGGTACTAACAGGGCGATCCATAGTTATGACTCTTACCGATTTCAATAACCTCAGGCAGGACGTTTTTCTTTCTAACAAAAAATATTGCGTTTATTTTAGCGACGTAAAGCATTTTCTTGTATAGTCATCAATTATATTGCAAGAATACTTGTGATGTCTTGCGTGTCATTTGTTGAAAATACAGAAAAGAGAAGCATGTAAGCACAATAAGGAGTCAGGACTGTTTGGATGTACACGATTCAAATAAAATATTCATTAACAGAAAATTAAAGTAAAAATGAAGAGAAATTCCTACCTTGTATATACAATCTTTGAGTTCACGTGCCCCTTCCTTTGTGTCCAATTTTCGAAATCTGCCAGCCTTCATGACCTTCTTTGAAGACGTTGTGTGCCGTTTTTCAGCGAGATTTATTTACTTCGCATCGAGTTCGTGATATAATGCAAGTGTTGCTAGCTCTGGCGATATTCGTGGTATGTATTATCGGTAACACTGTTGAAAGTCCTTTTTAAAAATGCCGATGGCTAAAAACACAGCAATTTTTATGGTCTTTTTGCCACCAAACACAGTGTTGCAAGCCAACAACTATATTGGACTAGTCAGTCTTTCTTTCGCATTTTTAATAAAGATATCTTAAGAGAATTGGCACTGCCTAAAGTGTATGAAGTATATTCGAACTTATTTGTTTGTTACAAAAATGTGCCTACACGCTATACGTACAAGTACCGAAAAAGACCGTCGCTGTAATATCATGAAAGACAATGTATTCAAATAATGCAATTTTTGGTATAAAAAGAAAACTAAAAATTGTGCAGTATTACAACAAACAAAATCTAGCGCCGATGTAATGTGTGTTTCTGTTCTTGTTCTCTACATCATGCATGGTATATGTCGAATATAAACGCAAAAATTGCACACATTTTTTGTTGTAATATAGTTATTAAGTAAGTGATTTTTTATTAAAAATTTATCTATATTCTATTGATAAAACAACTAATTATTACGTCTCTGATATGGGTACTTCAGTATCTCGTACGCATACTGAGTTTATAAACAGGATTGCAGCTTTAATGTTCAAAATTATATACACATTATTTCATTCTGCGATATTAAAAAAAAAAACATATAAAACAAATTAGCGGAATGTCAGAATGGATGCCTGGTTGACCGATTGACTCCATAAGAGTTAAATATAACGTAAGAACAATCCGTGATTTTTGTTGTAACAAAGCATCTATTTACACAAATTATATTTTAGTTTTCTCGTTAGACCTCTGTTAGAATAAAAATCACGGCTGATTTTTAAACTTGCAGCGAGCAAAGAGATTAGTAGTATATATACCTATTAAATGCAACATTTTAGCGCTCTTCCAAGTTAAAATTAAATTTATAAAGTTTTTCAGGCAATGAAATGACAAAGGCAATGACACATTATAAAATTGGTAGTAAATAACGCTTTGACCACCTCCGCGTGGTTTTTCTTGAACTTCTTAAATCAATGGAAGGTATTGCAAAAAATATAGTATTACACCGCAAAAAATTAGTTTGAGAAAGAGGTGCCACATATGTACACAGATGTGCACGCGCGCATGCACTAATCAACAGTTTTTTTTTCACCGTCATATGAAGAAGTGGTAGATACCATCTTTCTGTATTTTACCATACTTTGAAAGAATGTGACTACTTTAAGCTTAATATGTTAACTGTCTTGCTAGAATACGTACTGCAAAGACAACACCTTGCTAATGTATATATCATGTAAAATCATAATAAATATTGTTATTGCTTTGGGCATTAACGGTGGGGTATACTTGAGTACGTGGTCACAAGATGTTTTATTATTCTATAGAAAACTCAAGCAAAGGGTGATAGGCAAGGACTTGGTCAAATAACCATAAAACATCTGGTGAACAAATGATGGCTCGGGTAAAAATTAATTAACAAAGGCGAAAAAGGCTTAACAGGACCGTCAGCCCTACCCTTGAAGGACGGCCCCACCAAACTGGCATCTCCAATGCCAGTTAAATAGCCAACGTTTTTTCAACAAATGGGAACTTTAATTCAAACTATCCGCGAGTACACATCGACGATCCCTCAATCTAGAGGTAGCCAAGAATCGTATCAAGGAATTCTATCAATCGATGCTGTAGTACAATTCGATAGGCAATCCCTCAGTCGCTAATAGTAGCTACTAATAATATCAATCGTAGAAGTTCGTTACACTAAGCGACTCATTCATAATGCTCAATTCTCGAGCCTTGACTCCGGATCCTGTGATACCGCCCAACTAGTCGTCCGAAAACATCTTACGGCGAGGTGATCTGCCATTGGGAACGTTACCATATCTGGGAGCAGCGGTTGCTGACGGAAAAGATCGGCCAAAAATTGCTGTGCAGCGACACTCTCCCAACCAACGATACGCATACCACGGTCTCCCTGACGTAGTAAGGGTTGATCGCGAATACGATAGAGAGCGGAATAGACACGCCTGTTTTTCTCTCAGCGTCAACGCACACGACGGAACATTAGTTCATCGAGCAGCCAAATCCAGCATGCATGACGTCAACAGATATTATACACGTATGTATGTATGTACGTATTTATTTATCAGCCTTCCTACTACTTCCTTACTACATTCTATGCTTATCCTGATTCCTTAAATCTAACCTATTTCGCTATGACCGAGTCCCAACCTTCCACCGGCACCTGCTCTCCATTGCCCCCTTCCCCCACCCTCTTTCCAGGATTTCCGTTTTCTGTCGCTTTGTCTTATTCATTTCCCGCCTCCTCTCTCATTTGCTCCCATTTCTTGCAAAACCCCTCCACCTTTCTCATCCACTCCTCCCCTTCATCGTATCCCCCTAACACCCACCTTACCTCTTTCCGCCATTCCCCTTCGTCCCCCTTCCTTTTCCCTTTACTATCACATCCCGTCTCCCATATTGTGTTCCCATGTTTCTTTCCCTAGCCATACATATCTTATATCTCCTCTCTTCCTTACTCATCCAGTATTTCCCTTCCTTCACCCCATTTTCCATTCTGAATCTAAGTACCCTCCTCCATCTGCTTTCCCCCCATGCTTTTTTCAAGTACTCAGGTGCCCCCTCCCTGATCTCATTGCGTTACTTATTATACTTTGATTCCTCTATCTTTCTTCCTCTCTCTTCCCTATATCTGGTCTTCCAGCGCTCGACCATTTTTTCAAATCCTTCTTCCCTTCTTTCTTCCTTTCTTTCCTCAATCTCCTTTACACTTATCCCTCCTTACTACCGCCGCCCTCTTTATTCAGCCTTTAACCTGCGCCTTTTCCTTTCCATTCTGTTGAAATATTGTACATACATCAAGTAAACTATCTCTTTCACTTTCTCAATCCTCTTCCCTTTAAACCACCATTTAGCCGTATTTCCCTTTCCCCCTTCCTGAACCTTATAATCTTTAATTTCTCTACATTCAGATTCCGTTTTCTATCTTCTAAATACTCCTCCAGCCAACGCATCAAGTTTCTCATTTTCCCCTTTTCCTCCGCAAGTAATGCAATATTATCCGTATATGCAAGAACTTTTTCCCCTCCCCCTGACACTAACCCCTCCCCACTTCACCTTTCTTAGTTCCTCCTCTAGATCCGCAATTAGTATATTAAATAAAATTGAACTCACCGGGAAAACTTTGCCTTTGACCTCTGACGGTCCAGAACACCTCCTCCTCTTTTTCTCCTGCCTTTACTCTACTCTTTTTTTTTTTAATTCATTTTTCGATACCGACTGCTAAGGTCATTCGGATTAGGATTTACTGTTTAAAGTGGGTTCCGAACCACCAGAGCTACAGTATACATATCACATAGAAAAAAAAGAGGTGATGTTGGGGAGGGGGGGGGGGAATTCAAACCCGGGTCTGCTGCGTGGCAGTCTGAGCTTCTATTCACTACACCACCGTAGCTTCCTACTCTTTGTCTCCCTCATTAACTCTTCTCACCAACTCTTATGAACCCTTCTCTCAGTCCCTTTTTCCTGATTGCCTTCAATAATACCCCTCTATCCACTGAATTAAAAGCCGCTTTCAGACCCATCGAGAAAGCCACCAACTTACCTCCCTTCCTTCCTGTCTCTCTGTTCACTAGATAGTTCAATATATAAATATTGTCCACCCTTGTCTCTCTACCCTTTCTGAATCCAGCCTCCCTCTCCGGTAAGGTTCCCCTTCCCTTCACCTCCTTCCTTAGCCTGTTCGCTAATATTCCCGTATACACCCTATACAGTGCCGGCATCGCCGTCACTCCCCGGTAATCCTCCACTGCCTTGCCACTCCCCTTCTCCTTCACCGGCACCAACAACTCCTCTTTCCATACCTTCGGCCATCCTTTCCCCTTCCACACCTTATTACAGTATCCTCTTGCCCATTCTCCTAGGGCCTTGCCCCCGTACCTCCACACCTCTCCCGATATCCCATCCCACCCATCGCCTCGCCGTTCTTTATCCTCCCAACCGCCTCCCCAAACTCCTTCTCGCTTATTTCCTCTTCCTCCTCGTGCTTTCTTTTTCTTCTTCCAGCTCTCTTTATCACTCTCCTCTCTACCCCTCCTAACATCTTCTTAAAGTACAAAGTAACACCTCCTTCACCCCCTCTCTCCGCCCCCTTTTTCTCTTTATCACTTCCCGTACCTCTCCCCTATTCCTAGCCTCCTTCATTCCCCCCCCCCACGTTTCTGTTTCATCATCCTTCTTTTTCTTACACACTTCTCTATATTCCCTCCTTTTCTTCTTATACTCTACCCCTCCGTTCCCCAGGCCTTCAATGCCACCCTTGCTTCTCTTTTGCTCCTTCTACATACTCCCTTCCATCATCCTCTTCCTGCCCCCCCCCCCCCTTCATCCTTACCGCCATCTCTCACCTGTCATTCTCAACCCTTCTTTCACCTTCCTCACTACCGCCTCCCACCCTATCCCGTTTCCGTCCACCTCTCACATCTCCTTTTCCATCTTTTCCTCAAATTCCCTCCTTCCCTCCTTGTCCCACACCCCCCTCTCTCTTTTTCCACTGCCCACCTCCCTTCATACCCATATGATCCGATTCTATTCTCTCCTCCACCCTGAATTTCTCTACCTCCTCCCTACTACTCACTTCATCTGTTATCACGTACTCGATTACTGAGCTTCCCCTCGCCCTGACGTACGTGAACTTCCCCCCTGCATCTCTCGTTGTCAATACCGCGAACCTCTCTCCTCCATCCTCACCACCAATCTCTTCCTTTCTGCATTTATTTTCTTATCTCTTGATCTTCTCCCTTTCCTCCGCATCATTCTGATGCCCCCTTTTTCCATTACCTATCCCCCCCCCCTCATCCTCCTCCTTCTACTCCTGTCCTCGCATTGAGATCTCCACCTATCAACATCCTAATTCCCTCCCCTTTTACTTCTTCCCCCCATTCCTCCATAGTCACCACTAATCTTCCCCTATCCTCCCTTATGTACACTGTCACTATTCTCTATCTCTACCCCCTTCCCCTTTCCATCTCTTCTTCTATCGCTTCCTTCCCGTCTCTCCAAACCCTCCTCTAGCCTGCCATAATTCTTTCCTCACCCCCATTACAATTCCTCCCTTAACTCCTTTCTTACTCTCTCTCCTTGCCCACTGCGCCATTGATACAAACCCCCTCGGTAGCCTTCTTTTAACTCCCTCCCACCCTTTCTCCTCCACCCACATCTCTACCAGTTCCATCACATTCCATTCTGCCCCTTCCTCCTTCTTCTTCTCGCCTTCTCTTTCCCTCCCTTGTTCGTCTACTGGCGCTCCCTGCTCCTCACTCCAACTCCACCAATTTTCCCCAAATTTTATCCATCCCGCTCCGCTTTCTCCTTCCTAGCTATTTCCCTCACCTTTCACCTAACCTTTCTCTCTCGCCACGTCAGATTCTTCACACTCTATTCTCCCTCCCCTCTCCCCACAACTTTTTCTTTTTGTCAAATACATCCCATTTTTGGTTCGCGTTGTGTAGTTTCACTATCACTATTTCTCTCCCGTTTGCGTTGTCTCCTCTTACCCCCCCCCCCCCCAACTTTACTTTGATCTCTATCTTTTTTTTTTTTAAATTCATTTTTCGGTACCAACTGCTAAGGTCATATGGCCTAGGACCTACTGTTTAAGGTGGATTCCGAACCACCAGGATCTCTATCTTGTTTATTAACTTCTCCACTGCCTCCCTTCTCTTCTTCTCTTTTACCACCAAACCCCTCACCACTACATTTTGTCCCCTTTCCTCCTTCTCTCTCCACTCCTTCTTCTTCTCCATCTCCCTCACCATTCTCTCCAAGACCTTGATGTTCTCCTCGCTATTTTCCCCTTCCTTTCCCCTCTCTCTTTCCTTCTTTTCTATTCTCCAATGTCTCTCCGTCACCTCTCTCGCCACTCTTCTCAGCTTCTCCCTCTCCCTCCTTTCCTCACTCCGCTGATTCTCGTTCGCTCGTTTTAACTCCTCTATTTGCTTCCTTATCTCCTCTTGCCCTTCTCTAATCATATTCTTCTCCTCATTGGTCCACTTCTCCATAACCCCCCCCCCCTCCCCACTTCTTGTTGGCGGCCACTCAGTCCCCCCGCTTACTTACTACTTGACAGGTCTTCCTTCCTTCTTTTCCCGGATTCCATAGTCAGGCTCATACTTGAGCTTATCTCCTTTACTCAAACGCCTACCCCGTCGTCTATCCTCCATCGTATGCACCTCTCCCCATTACTCTTTCCCTGCCCAACTACTCCTGTCCACGCTCCTAATCTCAAAGCACTTACCCGGTTTTCCGATACTCCCTACCACTCTTTATCCACAGTCTCTACACACCCTTATCACTCCATCTTACCCTTACTCACTCCTCAATCTCTTCAAACCCCGTATTACACCCACGAGCTCTTACTACACTTAATATCGGGACTATCTCAAATCACACTTTCTACACCTGTATAAACTCTGCTGCGTCGGAAACGGAAGTCCCAATTAATATTATACATATAGTATTAAGCATTACGAGAAATTAAATTTCTAGGAGTAGGTATTATAATTATTACAAAAGCCATAAAAAAACATTTGTCTTAAATAGATTGCATTTCATATATTGGATGTACCACGAGCTGGAGTAGGTTGTAGTGCCTAGCTAGTTGGGAATAGATGTTATAAATAAGCATTAAATGTTATCAGCCTATTCATAATATGCAATTAATTTTATGCGTTCTTGTGCATTGGTGCACCTCTTTAAGAATAGAAACATATGTTTTTGACTGCACCAGTTCAAGCAATTTGTTGTGTCCAATGAAAAACCGATAAGGATAACAGTTCTACATTCTCAGAATGAGTTGAACCGAGGATTTTGAAATTCCACATTCTCTAATCAGATCTGTCACTGACGCACGTGGATTTAACCTTTTAGGTACGCTTCAATTCTGCGCGAGGCTATTTCCCTAGACGGTAGAGTCTGACGCGAATCAAATTTTAAAGAAGAAATTATTTTTTGAAACGATAGAGCACTGCAATGTCTCAGAAATACAAGAAATGAAAGTTAAATGATATCAGACGGTGCATAACATGCAACTAATTTTATGTACATGTAGGATTGCATCGTGTAGGATTGAGACTTCTCCATAACATAAATAGGTGTCCGCGCGATGGTTTGACCAGAGGGCCTGAGGTAGCTTAATGGTCAGAGGAGTCACGCGGAAAGTGAAAGATCCCGGATTCGAGCCCCCGGCCTAACAATCCAATGACTCAAACTTCTCCTCAGCGCTTGCAATCAGTACCTCTCAAAAATGCAACTATACCTTTTTTTTATATAGTAACCTACGTTTATGATTACAGTAGTCGATGCAATTTCGTGTGTTCCACATAAAAGTACTAACATACCTATACCCTATACCGTAACCCTGTCTTTTTTTGAAATTTGATATACAAGATCCTAAATGCAGATTCACGCAGCAGGTGTTACAAACATAAACATGAGACCGATATTAGGTCTCGAAAATTATTTAATAATGGGGCGTGTATCACGCGTGTGTCTTGTTTATGCTAAGTACAAAAAAATTTACAAACCTAATTTATGGAACGGTAAACTTGGATGTAACACAATGATTACAAAAATAATACAGATTATACACAGGAGAGTAGATTAATTAAACATATAATTCAAAAGAATAAATTAACCAAGAGAGCAGGGAAACCTAAACTTATACATAGGAAGAATGAAAATTATTTCACTATTATCGCTCGCAATACTTTGAACAAAGGTGACTCTTAGACGGTTGTCGGCCGCGAACTCGGAGGTCGTGATTGAATATACAGCAATTTGCTTTGCTTGCCGTTCGTATTTTACGTATACTCACGTAAGTCGGTCGTGACGAAGACGAACTTCCTGAGGTCGTGGAGGACAGGGATCTCTCTCCGGATTACAAAGTTATATGCGCGCTTGACCACCGATCTCGCTCACTATTCTTCTTGCCGCTCTTTATTCTTACGCCGTCCCTACCAGAGTCTTCTTCTCGAACCACTTCGGTCGAAACACTCTGGCGGCTGCCGATATATGTAACAGGTTACAAGACTTATTCGTTAAGAAGATGTCGAAGCTAAAAGTCTCCTGAATTATTTTGGTTCCTTTGCATATCCCAATTAGCAACAGCCGTCGCGTTCGTATTTTTACGAACTAGAGTCCAATTTATGCCAATAGGGTTATTTCTACAAATTAAAATGAGACATGTGGACATTGGTGGAAACCAATCGTTGAAGATGAAGGTCATATGATAGCGGTGCTGGCGAACGTTGAATTAACCTTTAAAGTACGACGCGCTATTATACTGGCTTTCGCGAATATCATCTTTCAGGACAACACGCTACTATAGTGACTTTTTAAAAAATACGGGGATTTGAATAGTAACGTTAGCTGCAGCAAATATATCGTTCATCAGTCGTTTAGACTAACCAAAAAACATTTTCCATCGTATTGTAAATTCAAAACATCTAAAAAAGAGTTACGAAATTGTATCGTATGTTCGAAAAACGATATAAGACAAAGATCTAGCTACTAGTGTGAAAATTGTGACGTGGTTCTACGTATTGTACCATGTCTTAAAACATATCATACCTAATGGTATTATTAATTATTAAAGTGAATTGTTAAAGATAACTCTTCTTAATGAATAAGTCTTGTGACCTGTTACATATCAGGTGTACCGGTATGAAGTGAGCGTTTTTTTGTGAAAATGAAACACCAAATTTGAATGGGAAAGTAAAAAAATTTTATTCGAAGTATCGACCATTGCTTTCTACACATTTTGAACACCTTTCTGCCAACTTATGGATACCACGCCAATAGAAATGTTCATCTTTTGAAGCAAACCAATCGGACACCCAATTTTCGACTTCTTCGTAGAAATCGAAGTGCTGCTCAGCCAATGCGTGTCCCATCGATGAATACAAATGGTATTCGCGAGGGGCCAAGTGTGGTGAATACGGCGGGTGGAGTAGCAGCTCCCAGCCAAGTGCTTCGATTGTATCCTGAACCGGTTTTGCTTTGTGTGCAGGTGCATTGTCGTGTAACAAAATTACTT